>PVKU01007451.1:0-26697 GCA_004027475.1 Anoura caudifer
AAAGAAAGAAAGAAAGAAAGAAAGAAAGAAAGAAAAAGAAAGAGAGAGGGAGGGAGGGAGGGAGAGAGAAAGAAAAGGAGAAAGAGAGAAAGAAAGAAAAATTTAAACTCTTGTGGTCTTCTGGTAGGAATGTAAAATGGTACAGCCACGTTGGCAAAAGTTATGGTAATTTCTCAAAGAATTAAAAATAGAATTACCATGTGATCCAGCATCCTACTTCTAGAATCAAAAGCAAGGACTTAAACAAATACTGTACTTGTACACCAATGTTTATAGAAGCATTATTCACCATACCCAAGAATTGGAAACAACTCAAATGTCCATCAGCAGATGATTGGACAAACAAAATGTAATATACACATACAAAAGAATATTATTTAGCCTTTAAAAGAAAGGAAATTCACCCCTGGCTGGTGTTGCTAATGGATTGAGTGCCAGCCTGTGAACCAAAAGGTCACCAGTTTGATTCCCAGTCAGGGCACATTCCTGGGTTGTGGACCACGTCCCCCCAGCAAGGGGCATGAGAGAGGCAACCAATTGATGTATCTCTTGCACACTGATATTTCTCTCCTTCTCTTTTCCTCTCCCTTCCCCTCTCTCTAAAAAAAATTAATAAAACCTTTTTAAAAAGAAAGGAAATCCTGACGCTTGCTGTGACATGGATGAAACTTGAAGGCATTGTGTTAAGTGAAACAGCCAGTCACAAAAAGGGCAGCCAGTATGATTCCATTTATAGGAGGTATCTAAAGCAGTCAAATTCGTAGAAACAGAAAGTAGAAGTGGTGCATGGGGCTGGGAGTTTTTTGATGGGTGTAGAATTCCAGTTTTGCAAAATGAGAAAGTTCTGGAGCTCTGTTTCACAACAATGTGACTATTTTAACACCATTGAACTGTACACTTTAAATGGTTACAGTGATAAATGTTACATTGTGTTTTTTACAACAATAAAAATTTTTTTTAAAAATAATTATCTACTATTTCCCCTCCTCTCCCTTTACTGATTAGTAAAGTGAAGCCCAGAGAAGGTAACCAGCTCACCCAAGATCACACAGCTCACTGAGGCACAATCAGGACCAGAATCTGGGACCCTGATCCCAGCTGTGGGGTGTTCCTTCCATTACAACATACTCTCGATGACAAGGACTGAGGTAGTGAAAAAAGATGACACACTTGATTTATCGGTAGTGACAGGGACATGCTAATAAACAGGAGAGGGATGAAGAGTCTACTCAGTGTTTGTAAGTGCTCTTATGCCTGTGCCCTTCCTCCTTATCCTGTCAGTATGATTCCAACCAGCGGGTCTAAGAGACCACACTAGGAATCTCAAGATATTCACAGCTTCTCTCTCTGGTTTGCGGCAGGCCTGAAAGCAGATGAGGGCAGCTTTTCTGTTGTTGGACTGTTTCCCCTGTAATTTAGAAGTCCAGACAGTTACACCGGAAAACAGGAAGATAATCTCAGGGGCCCACTTAAAAACAACCTTGGTGTGGGGTCTCAGTGTCATGAACCCAGCTGCTAGTTAAAACTTGCTACTATGAAACCAGTTCCTCAGGCCTGTCTGGGCCCAGAGAGGAAGTCTTTTTCCCTTTTAGGAGTTTGGCTTTAGCTCTTTATTCCAAACCCCATAAAGGAGACAACAGGAAAAGCTGGCCCCAGCTCAAGAAGCAGAGGTAAAACCCAGATCTTTATTTTTTTTCAGGGCGATGTCCATAGGTTACCTCCTATTTTAACTCAGAAATTTCTATTATTTCCGCGGAAACAGTGAGTGAGGCCAAGGATCCCCACAGGGATCCTTGTGGGTGATTCTAGAAATCTCCACAGGTTGAAAGTGTTGGCGCTAAAGCCAGCGGCCGCCCTCCCTGGTGCTCCTCTGGTCTCTTTGCCACACAAACATCTCATGTGTGCAACACCCTCCGAGCTCTGGAGGTGTTGGGAAGATCCACCTTACACCAGTACGTCCCGTGATGAAGAGCTAAATAAAACAATCTGGCAAGGACATTTCTAAAGGTCTTACCACTACAGAAATATTTTTATTACAGCAACCCCATCGAGGCTGACCCAGGATGCCTATAAAAAGCCTTCTGTGTTCCCTTAAGCATTTGTAATGCATCCTCAGGAAGGATAGAATAAGATGGGGGTCAGAGACTCAGAGGCCCAGCCAGATGCTGAGGCTGCCAGCTTGGCCTGGTGTGTGAGTGGCACCACTGAGTGCCCCATGCCCCCTCTCCTCCCATTGGCAAGGTCTTTGCCCACACTCCTTAAGGGAATTGGCTGTGCTCCTGGCTTGTCTCGCCTGTGGGTCTGCTAGTATTGAACCGAGGGCGGGATTACTTCCATGCCCAGCTTTGCGGATGCTCACAAGCACGGAGCCAAGGATCAGCTGAAACAGAAGGGAGGACTGAACTAAGAAGCCCTCTTGACAAGACTCAGCCACGCTTGAGCTGTTCTTCCTGCCATGAGACACAACTGCTGTGTAAAAAGCCAATGAGCCATTTAGGAAACATAATGTGTCTCCTGTTTAGAGCTGGCCCTGGAAAATAAGGACTTTCCTGAGATGGCACCAAGCATTGAAATGCGGAGAAAAGCCATGGGGTTCTTGGTTCTCTGAAGCACCTCCCTTATTTGCAGACAAGAGAAGTCAGGAGGTAAGCAGTCTTCTCTGCCTCTAGATATGCCCCACTTACCTCCTCTTCCACTAGTTGTATTTTCCCCAAAGTTCAAGAACCACCTTCATAGCCTGACACTCCAGAGGAGCTGGCCTCCTGATAAAATTTTCCACCCCAAAGTAAATGCTGGCAAAATGCTTTCTCCAAGCTAAATGATGTCCTCCTCTTGGTTCATGGGAAACCAAAAGGACTTGTAGGGCGGGGCCACGAACAGGGCCTGGGAACTGAAACAAAATCTCTTACAACCTCCTTCATCATGCAAATGTCCAATGGCCACTGGACTATTTGAGACTCTTCCAGCAGCTCTGCCTTGAGGAGCTAATTCCAGAAGAATTTAAAAATCAACTCCTTACCACCTTGTCCAAGAAAACCAGGACTCAACATCCAATGAACACTATGGAAATAGAGACCCCAGCAGTTGACTAGATCCAAGGCTGAGGAAGAATTGGGGGGCATTAGAGAAAACAGAGGGCCATGAGGAAGATTATTCCAAGGCAGAGGGGAGGAAACTAAAACTGTTGGTTGGGAGAAGGGGGAAAGCAGAAGTGAAGGATAGCTGTTTTGAGGGTTTCCAGGCAGGAAATCATTCCCCTGGCACAAGGTGTGTGTTTGAGGGCTAGAGAGAGAAGGCACAGCGAACACTGAGGGAGGATGAGGAATGTTTTTACTGACGACTCCTTTGGAAGACAGGAGAAGGAATTGAGTCCATAATCACGTCATCCTCTTTCTAAAGAAGAGATTGAAAAAACAATCATGGTCATTGAATCAAGACATTTTTTTTTCTTTATAAAGCTTTTCCAGCCTATTTTAGGCAAGAAGTAGCCACATGAGTTATGATCAGTACTGACCTGGGAGTCTTCTCTTCCATGCAGTACTTATGAACCAAATCTGAAGCCAGGGACATGGAAAGGGAAGGGAACTTACTGGGCATGCACTCTGCTCTGGGCATTGGGCTGGGTGCTTTGGACCTTTGAACTCCAGACACATTCAGGATCTTTGAACTTCAGACACATATAAGCAGCTGACACTCAACATCGCCACCTAAATGTCTAAAGAAATCTCAAATTCACCCCAAACTGAGCTTTTGACCTTTCCTCCAACCTCCTGTTCCACCCAGTCTGCCCCATTCTGGTTGACAGCAGCTCCAAGCTTCCAGCAGCTCAACCCAAAAGCCTTAGAGCTGTACTTGACTTGTCTGTTGCTGTCTTAGCCTGTACTTGATCAGCCAAGAACTCTGCTGTCTCTGCTTTCAAAATGTAATGCAGAATGTCTCTGCTTCTCCCCACCTTTACTGCCACCAGCTGGTCCAGGCCACTCTTGAGTCTCATTCAAATATTGTGATGGTCTTCTCACTTCTCCCCCTGGCCCTTTGCATTCTCTTTTCACTAGACAAAAGATCCCAGAGGGATCTTCTTAACATGTGAGCCACTTCACTGGTTAAAATCGACTAACAACTTCTCATTCTGTTTGCTTGAAGTAATAGGTCAAGTCCTACAGTGTTGCAAAGAGCCACCCATCTGGACCACACAATTCTCTCCCTAATGCTATCTGATGACACCGTTTGCTCACTACATTTCAGCCTCATAGGCCTCCTTGCTTTCTCTTGAGCATTCCAGGCATATCCCCACTTCAAGGCCATTGCACTGGCGGTTCCTTCTGCCTGGGATCCTTGTCCTTTCAATCTCACCCCAAGTCTTTTCTCAAACCTCGCGTCAGAGAGTCTTTCTCAGCCACTCCTATTTAAGGTGGCAAAATTCCCCATATATATTTCTAGTATTGTTTCCTCTTTGTTTTCCAAAGCCTTTACACTGTAGCTGTTACTTATTTCCTTTTTTTAGCATCTGTCTCTTTCCCCTAGAATGTAAGTTCCTGGAAGTTAGGATTTGGCTCACTGCTGTATCCACATTGCTTAGAATGGTCATTTACACAGAAAATGTGTGATGAATGATGTCATACAATCTTGACAATCATCTTGTCTTTCACTGGCACCAGTTTGCTAGAGACTAAGCAGTCAGTTTTGCTTCTTTATGCCTAATTTTCCACTCTGTAAAATAGTCTGTGAGTTGGTGAGTCTGCCTCAAGCCTATTCCTCAGCCAGAGGCCCCACTCCAGCTGCTGAAGTATGCACTTGACATCATAAGCTGCCCAGCTTGTTGGGCCACAGCATTAACTCAGGCAGCCCAAAGGCAATTCCTAATTTTCAGGCACTGTTGGGGGGCAAAAGAAGGGTACAAAGAAACCAGCAGAAGTCAGTGTCAGGGATGATATAGAGGAGAGGGAATTTCTATTTTGTCCATGGAGCTTGGATTCCTCCAGATAGCTTTGAACTCCCACCATTAAAAGAATGCTGTGTGTGCATGCACCTGTGTGTATGCAGACCCTGCCTGGAAGAACTGACATCACCAAATTCCAGACAACTGAAAAAACAATCTTATCCTACCTGGGAGAGATAACCTTGCATGGGGGGCGGGGGTGGGGGGAAGCATTTAGAATACTTAGAGAAAAAGAAGCATACTTCCCAAGTTTGCATACAGAAGACTCTAAAAATAACTTGCTATATTCAAAGATGTTGAGCTTGTCATATATTTTACATTAAAATAGATACACAATTCGGGAAACAGAGATGAGGTGGCTATAATACTTCCTTCTGTTACTGTGCCATCTTTCTTCCTGAGAACACATAGTACTTTCTAGGAGGACAGTGCTGTCTTGCTCCCTGTTTAAAAAAAATGACTGTTACTGACTTTAGCAGTAAGCCTGGGTTTTTCCTAGCCCGGCTACTCATGATTTTTAGCCTAATCTTCTTTATAATCTAAGATATATTTTGCCCTGGGAAATGGGAAGGAAGACAGCAATTATGTACTGAGCACATATTATGTGCCAGATACTTTATACTTCACTACCAAAACTTAAAGTCCATATCAATATCCCTATTTTGCAGGTGAGGACACTGAGGCTTGCAGACGTGAAGTGATTTGCATAAGATCACTCCAGCTAGCCGAGACTTGTACTTAGAACTGATGAACTCCAAGTACACTGCTCCCTCAACTGTGCAGTGTTACTTTTTCCCTATGGTGCCAGACAGTTAAGAGCTGTGCATGGAAATTAATCATGAATTAGTCTCACTTATAAACAAAATACATCATATACAACTTCTAGCCCTTTAGACCTGCTTCCTTCCTTTAAAGAAACTGGACTTTTTAAAAAGAGTGAAAATAATAACACAATAGAATTTGATGATGAACAAAAATGATTGGTTCAAGTCAAAAGAAGCACTAGATCCAACCCTCAAAGGACCATTTCCAGCATCAACAACCTTCACCTGTATGGTGGGGATAATGATTCCATTTTTTACTTGTGACTTTTTCCAAACTTAACCATCTCTAGCAACTAAAAGTCATGACATGATTCTTGAGTGATCCATTGGGATGCTAGTAACTATTAGAAATTGAAACCCCGCAAAAAGTGGTTTTAAAATGGGAATGTTTCTATCTCCTATAGCAAGAAGCATGCAGACTGGGTGGTTCCAGGGTTGGTTAATTGGTTAATTCAGCAGCTCAGTGACATTATCAGAACAGATATTTCTTCTCGCCTGCCTCTCTGCCATCCTCTGGGAAATGACTTGTCTTTAAGGCAGGTTCCTGTGATGGTTGCAAGATGGCTGCCCCAGATCCAGACAACATGTGATGATAACCAGGAGAAGTGGAAGAGAACTATCCCTGGCTTGGGTCCCTTTCTAGAATCACAATGAAACTTCCCTCCTTCTAGGCCCAACAGAAGACACCTGGGAGCATGTACTCCTCTTAGTGATATAAAAGCACAAGAAATGTCCAACAGCACAAGCACGTTTCAAGTCTCTACTTACATTCCATTGCCCAAAGAAAATTCCATGACAATGGCAAAGCCCATAGTCAAAGATTGAGGAAGTTACTTCTCCCGTGATAGGGCTAGGACAAGGGTTGAATGTATAACACTGCAGGGACTAAGGATTGGGGCCAAGAATTCAATTTGCTACCTATGATTATATCAGGTTGAACCTTATGAAATCACCATCCTTCAGGTTCAAAACAGTCAAATAATGACCATTTCATATGGTCCAATGTAATACCATCAATAGAGCTAGGACTTAAAGTAGGCCTTTTGTCCAATGGCTACCAGGAGGCCTTGGAAAGCAGCACAAATAGACAACATACCATAAAAAACATATTTGATGAGTATACAGGAAGTGAAAAACATACGCAATTGTCTTTCTCTGAAATAGCAATTTATTTACCTTTAAGTAGAGTCATGCGCCATTGGAATCAAGTGCTCATTAGAGTTTAAGGATTATATGAAAATAAACCTTCAAAGCTGAGTCCCAATAAAATTTTTCCATGGAGAGTCAGAGGTATTAAGGTTCCACAGGACAGCTAATGCTTTTAAATAGAGCTTTAATTACATTTGAGATTTTGTTATAATTGTCTCTCCTGAGTAAACCTCTCCCATAGAATCACTCTAATTAAATATTCTAGTTTGTTATGCTCTTTCTCCCTTTTCTCACCCCACCACACATATATGTCCATGAATTTGCTTTCTCTTGCTTCCACCTTTGTTTATGCCCATCTCTTCGGAATACCTGCCATCTAGTGACTTCTAATCATCCTTTCTACTACAACCCTCATCCTCATGCAAGCTGGCTTAAGCATCCTATTCTACTCTCCATAATGTTCTGTACATACATGTAAAGTAGTCCTTAACACATTGCAACAAAATACATGAGTATACATCTATTTCTGCCCCTAGGTTGTGAGGCCCTTGAGTGTAGGGACTGTGTTCTATTTATCTTTGCATCCTTAATATCTAGCTTAGTGATTCACAAATAGTAGGAAGAGGAGTATATTAATTAGAATAGGTTAAATGCAAGTCCAATAACAAACAAGCCCAGTTTATGCCAATACATGCAAAGTCTGAAACAGATGTGCTTGGTTGGGCAGTTCTCCTCCAAGTAGTAACTCAGGAATCCAGCTTTCCTTTAACTTGTGGCACTGCCATCTTCAACATGTGTTCCTTAAGGTCACTACAAACAGGAAGCAGGGCATGGTAAAGTTACTATCTTGGCCCAAATTGACATAAATGACTTCTGTCCCCGTTCCATATGCCCAAATAGTTGCATGGTATCACTTAGTCACAAGCTAGGATGGGGTTGGTGGGGCAAGAACTCACACAGATGAAAGAGAAAGAGAGCATGAGCATTTGGTAGTCAGGTAGCTATCTCTGCCACAGGGAGAAAGGAGGAAGGAATTGAGGGAGAAAAGAAAGGAAGAATTTACTCAATGCCTAATATGTAAGCACTACATTTTAAACCATGTGCAGACTTCTGCTTAAATTTCCTGCTGATTGGATCTTTAAAACCAGCTGTAGAAAGCAATTAGATGAAACAGAACATACTAAAAATAAAAAAAATAAGGAGAAACTCATGGAAGTTGCATGTGTTAAGCATAGTCAAGAGGAAGAAAATCTTCAGGAGTAGGGGGCAAGGGTGTGGGTGTGTCTCTATGAGTTCTGTGTCTTGATAGAGGAGAAGAAGAGAGTGTTGGAAAGTTGCCCAACTGGAAAGGCTCTAAGGAGAGGAGGCCTATGGGAATTGAGGGAGAAGCATTATCAAGGGATACTACCTACCCTGAAGAACACTTACAATCTTCAGTCTAAAAAGTAAACCAAGGGAACGTGGAGGACATGGATAGATAATGGAATAGATAATGAGAAGATTGTGTTCATCAGGATTTGGAAGTGGGTGATGAGGAGGAGGCTACTGCCCGTGGGAAAAGCAACCACTTTCCAGGGGGTTGAGTGCAGTGAGAAATCATGGTGTCAGAAGCCAGGGAGTGATTGGGAGGTGCAAGAGCACCTGTGGTGGAGACTGATATCTGTTCTTCAAGATCCACTTCCCTCCTCCCTGGTGCACAGCCTCCCTTGCAGTTCAGCATCACCACATCAGTGGAACAAGAACGGAGATGACATGTGCCAATTTCAGACCTGGCCTATAAAATCCTCCATGGCTGCTCATCCATGCTTTTTCATCTTCTTCCAGTTGGATGCAAATGACAATGAAGTCCTATGATTTGGTGACCTGACAGATAGAAGCCTGGGTCCTTGAATGACTTCATAGAAAAGGGTCTGCTTCCCTAACTAAACACATGCCAGGACTGTTAAATGAACAAGATATACATTTCTAATATGGGATGAACACTGTGATCCATAACCGGGATTTCATTTCAGTGAAAGACATTACCCCAGCTGAGAGGTGTGTCAGCAAAGAGCCTTCAGCTGTCAGCCTCTTCAGGAACTTCTTTAGCACTAAAGAAGACTTGCCTCAACCAGGTTTATACCCCTCCAAGGAAAGCCCACACCCTGAATGTGTGACCAGCCATCACAGTCCAACACAGGACTTCTCTAACAAGCCAGTTTAACTTCTGTGGGGTTGACCAAAGTTCTCACCAGGCCTGACTTGCCCCTCAACTTCTCTCTTGCCTAATCCTATTTTCTTTCCTTCATTTGTAGAAAATTTTAAATCTTAGATGACTCCCTAATAAACATCCTGCACACCAAACTTTTAGAGTGCAGACTCTGGGTTCTTGGAGAACCCACCTTGGAGAATCCACCTAATGTGAATACACTACATGGTCAGGTGTGTCTCGTTCATCTTTCTGGCCTATCTTAACTGATGCAGCATAGAGGTAGATCACTCTTTCTGTTGCCATGGCTCTGCTAGGGTGACCAGCAGACACGCTCCTTGCTGTGGAGAAAAGGCTATGCCATCTGCAGTAGGAGAGAATTAGGACAACACACGAGGAAGGAGCAGACAGACAGATGGGAGGAAGAAAATTACAGCTGGCATGAGCCTCTTTCCAGTTTTTAAAACAGTGATTCCTAAAGCTTTTCCTTCAGCTTCCCTAGTATTTTTCCCAGCTACTGGAAATCCACAAACTTCCTTTTCCTTTCTCTTTTCACAATGGCATGGAAGAAGCTCACTCCTGACCCTGCATACAACAGGACCCATACAAGACAATGTGAAGGCCCCTGTTTGTGAGTGTAGGAGGAGAGGGAGAGGTAGCATTTTGTCACCATTCTTAACCTGAGTTTACTTCCCAGGCCCATTGGCCTGCTTTAAAGTATAACAGTGAGAATGACCTGCTGTGCTCTCAGGAGAAATTTCCTCCCCACTCAACCCGGGTCAGGCTGAGGTCGCATGGAATGTTGGTGAAGGCTGCCAAGTACACAGCTCATCCATTAGTGCTTCTGACTGGGATGCTTTTTATTGTGTCTTCTGTGCATGTAATGTTACTGCTGAGAAATGTTTCAGGGCTAAAGGGTCTTCCTTATTTGCAACTAATTTTACACCAAGTTAACTGAATAATAGTAACTATGGTGTGTGATGACATACACCATCTCACTTAATGTTTAAAACTACCTTGTAAGAAAGGTATTGTTATTTTTTACTGTGATAAAAGATACATAATATAAAATTCACTATTTTAACCCTTTTTGAGTGTACAATTCAGAGACATTAAACATTTTCAGATTGTTGTATAACCATCACCACCATTCAATTCCAGAAATGTTTGATCTTCCCAAACTACTGCTCTGTGCCTATTAAACAATAACTCCGCATTCTCCCTCCCCTCAGGTTCTAAAAACCACTATTTTACTTTGTGTCTCTGTGGATTTACCTATTCCAGGGACCTCATATAGTGAAATCACATAACATTTGTCCTCTTGTGTCTGGCTTAGTTTACTCAACTTAATGTTTTTAAGGTTCATCCATGTTGTGTTATAGCATGTTTCATAATTTCCTTCATTTTTAAGGCTGAATAACATTCCACCATATGTCTATAACACAGTTTGTTTATTCATTCATCTGTTGATGATGAATTTATTAGGGTTGCTTCCATCTTTTGGCTATTGTGAGTAATGCTACTATAAACATTAGTGTACAAGTATCTGTTTGAGCTTCTACTTTCAATTCTTTAAGGCATATATCTAGAAATGGGATTGCTGGATTGTATGGTAATTATATTTTTAATTTTTTGAGGAATCTCCATAGTCTCTTCTATGGTAAGCATTCCATTTTATACTCCCTCCAGCAATACACAAGAATTCTAATTTCTCTACATCCTCAGATGATACTATTTTTTTAATTTCCACATAAGTCAGAAAACTGAGGTTCAGAGAAATGGTGACTTGCTCACAATTATACAGCTACTCAAAGAAGCTGATCATGCATGGGAAGCTGAGATTCTTGACATAGAGTCCGTCACACTTCCTGGGCCCCACAGTGGCCTCAGACTCAGAAGAGCAAAAATAGAACTCTATAAAAGCCTAAAGCAGGCAGAACTGTATCTGGGAAAGGATTTGTTTCTGGGAGTTACCACCCCAGTTGTTCTTTTAATAGTGACAGCCCCATGGACACTGCCGGGAACTCTTGGAGTGGAAATGTGTGTGCTTAATTGATAAAAATCAGTCCTATTGACTAAGAAAACATTTCATCCCTTCAATTAAGCACCATTTGTTTATTGAACAATTATTTGTTGAATTCATATTAGATGTCAAGCTTGTTTTTAAGGGCTGTGAACAAGACTGCCAAAGTTCCTGTTCTCATGGCACTCAAATTCCAGAGAAGAAGACAGACAGTAAATGGAAAAAAGATAAATTGGAGAACTTCAGTGTTATACGTAGTCTCAAGGGTATAAATGGGGTGAGGGATAGAGTAACAAGGTGGGGAGAAGGAAGGTGTCTTTGGATAGCATGAAGCCTCTCTGGAAACCTAAAGTTGAAAAGGTACCAGCCATGTAATCTAGTGAAATAACATGTAGGAGTGTGGGACAGCAAATGCAAAGGCCATGAGGTAAAAGGAACTAGAATATTCTAAGAAAAGCAGGATATCAGTCTGGTGGGACCATGCAGACAAAGGTTGGAGAGTAGAGAGAAATGTAGTTAGGCAGGAGACCAGATGGGTCTTATAATAACAATAGCTAATGTTTATTGAGCACTTACTATATGTCAGATACTATTCAAGCAATTTATAGGTATTAATCATTCAAGCATCATGACAAATCCTATAACAAAAGTACTTTTATTGTCCCCACTTTGCAGATGAGGAAACTGTTGCCCAGAGTGGTTATGTAACTTTCCCAAGAAGATTGGCTGGTAAGTGGTAGAGCTTAGATTTAAACTCAGGAAATTTGGATCCAGGGTCTGAGTTCATAACCACACTGCTATACACTCATCCTGTGTTCAGGGGTTTAGATTTTATTCTAAAAGGAATGAGATTTCATTGAAGGGCATTAAGCAACGCAATGGAGGATTTGTTTTATATTTTGAGATGATCATAATGGTGGATGCATGGAGCAAAAGGGGAGGCAGAGAGACAGGTTGAATGCCATTACAAGAGTCTAGGTGAGACATAATAATGGTGTGGATGAGGGAGGTGATGGTGAGGAGACACAAAAATAGACATCCTTGGGATGCCTTTTCAAAGTAGAGCTGTACGGTCTTGTTGATGATTTAGTCATAGGGGTAGGGGGAGGAGAGCAATTCAGGTTCACTTTCAGGTATTTGACTTGAGCATCTTGTTTGGTGGAGAACATGTTCACCAAGTTGGGGAAGAGCAGGATATAGAAGGGATATGTGTTGAGTGTTTGAATGTCTAGCATTTATTTCCCTAACAACATCCTAGTTTCTTGTTGGAGAACACCTCTTATGGATTACAGTCAAGCCAAGAGGTAGTCTAGTGAGTTATTCCTATTCTGTATTTTCCCCCTGGAATGTGAATTTTGAAAAGAAGGACAAAATTCATCCCCTCCAAAGGCCTTACCATAAAATTTTCCTATATAAGGCAATTGCTGTGCTTTCTACTTCCCAAGCTCAGGATTCCAGCCTCCCCCTCCCATCACTTCTGTGAGTACCAAAGCCTTCTAGTTCATTTTCTCTGCCTAAATTAGCCAGTGCCAGTTCTTGTTGCTTATAACCAAAGAAGGTGCAGGTTGAAGATTAGGTAGAGAAAGACTACTCAAAACCAAGAGATACATTTTAGACAGGTCAAATTTGAGATGCCTGTGAGATACATCAAGGAGGCTGTTGGATATATGCACCTGAGTTCAGGGTTAAGGTCTGGGGAAGAATCAATTTGGGAGTTACCAACATGTAGATAGTATATTACTGTCTAGAATAATGTCCCATGTCTTTTGCCAAAAACATCCTGAATCTTGTTTGGTGAAATATTTCTCCTTTTCAGCTAGTAATCTTGATGGGGCTATTAGTCAGAGTGCCAAGCCCTCCTCTGCCCAAGCAGGGATCTCAGGACTGAACAGTCAGCAGATACCATCCACCCAGTCACAGTGTTTCTTAAGGGATGCTCAAATGAATTAGGTCAATGCCATAAGAATTAGCCAAAAGAAAAGAATTCTCTTTCCAGAATTGCTAAACTGGTACAATTTTAGAGCTACAGGGCTCTTTGTTTTTAAACCACCTTGGGGCCATAACCTGATGAGAATGAAGTCAACACTGCAGAAACAGGTTCAGAGACCACAGGAGAGAGGCAATGTGCAGATGCAGCACAGAGGTCCTTAACGCTGTCATCCCCAAAACTAATTCCACAATTATGCAAACCAATAAACCCCCATTTTTGCTTCAAGTAGTTGAGTTGAGTTTCTGGTACTCATATTCAAGTGATTTCTGACAAGAATGAATCGGAGTAAAAGACAGAAAACTGTACAAGAACAACAATTAAAATAAAATTAAAAAAAAAAAAAAAGAACGAATGGCATTTGAAGCCTCACCCCTGGATGAGATCAAATAGTAGGTGGAGAGGAGCACTGAGCCACAAAACACTGTAATCATTAAAGATCCAACAGAGAACAGGAGCCAAAACTTTGGTAGACTGCCTGTTGTCTTTGATGACAAATGAGCCCAGAAAGATAAGGTAAATTCATTGCATTGCAAGAAGAAAATCTTTCGGCAGAATTTTGATTTTTAAAAACTGGGTGATAGCAACAGTTTGAAAATTCTCAAATTAAAACCTTCCTTAAGTTTGAAAATTTAAAAATTCACTTATGATGTGGTATAGCTGCATTATTCCTGTATTCAAAGGACAGTGCCTCCGTGCTGGAGCTCCAACGCCCCTGGGTCATGCCATCCGAGAGAGCAAAGCTACCTGTCTTTTGCTGGCACCCAGCTTCCTGGGATGCAGGAATTGAGGGGTTTTGGCCTCCAAAAGTCAGACATGTGCAAACTGTAAATGTGCACAAGCTCTCTGTGTTTTCACTGCTCAAAAATGGAGCCTGCACTCAGGTTCTGTTGGCCCTGGAATTCACTATGAATGAGACAGATTGGTGTCTGCCACCCAGGCTTCCCATTCTCAACAGCAGCCAGTCTGGCAACTTTGGCTTCCAAGGGGATGGTTCCCATGTCAACAGAAGCTCTACACTGAACTTATAATTTGAGCAAATTGTACAGATTTAGGAGTGGTGGGATGATGAGTTCTACCTAACAAGGAACTGAGACAACCAAATGGTGGCTCTGGAGTGCGAAGCCAGTCTCAGCAACCAGAGCTGAGTGATCCTAGAAATTGACAAATGGCAGGATCTGCAGAAACAGTCAAGGAAGAGTCCGCAATTAGAAAGCAAAGTCAGCCTGTTTTATCAGATACAAGAAACCAAGAGAAACTCTTCCTTTTGCAACATGGGAGGGCAAATGTGGAATTCAAGTCATCTGGCTCTGGGATGGTGAGGCTGAAAAATAGTCAGAGACATCCAGCTGGCCCATGATTTAAATAGCCTTCATGGATTTTGTGAAGATCCAATAACAAACAGCTTGGTGAAGCACTTAGATGCTCAGACTCTGGAGCCAGACTGCCTGGGTTCAGATCCTGGGTTCACCACTTGCTTCCTTTTATGATTCTGCACCTCAATTTCCTCACCTGTAAAATGAATGGCAATTTGAACCTGGAAAACATTACATTAAAGTGCAAAACACACCCAGATACCAAAGACCAATATTGTATGATTGCACTAATATGAGGTACCTAAGATAGGCAAATTCACAGAGACAGAAAGTAGAATAAAACTTACCAGAGGCTGGGAGAAGGGAGAATAGGGAGATATTACTTAATGGGCAGAGTTTTTGTTTAGGATGATAAAAAAGTTATGGATATGGATAGTGGTGATGGTTGCACAATATTTTGTATGCATTTAATGCCACTAAAAATAGTTAAAATGAAAAAGGGAAATGGTAACTATGTGAGATCATGGGTATGTTAATTGGTTTGATTGTGGTAATTATTTCACAATGAATACATTATACACTTTAAATATATGCAAATTTTTCTTGTCACATATAACTCAATAAAGGTGGAAAAATGGTAAATTTGAAGTTCTTTATATTTTACCATAATTTAAAAAAATAAGACTGTTGCTACAAGCAGTGTTCAGCAAAGATTTCAAAAGAATTAGTGCTCTATGAGGTCCATACATCAAGGTAAAAAAATCATCTGTGGTGCTGGAAAGTAGGATACCAATTACCACTGAGGGAGGTTGAGACTGGAAAGGGACTTCTGGGGGTGCTGGCAATGTTCTGTTTCTTGGTCTGGGCGTTGGTGGCTTGAGTGGGCTGCATTTGTGAAAATTATTGAGCTGTCACTTAAGTGTAACATTTCTGTTCATACATTAGACTTCAATAAAAAGTAGCACCCCCCATGCCCCTGAAAAATGAAGATGACAGTAATATCTTCCTGGGAAGGGTATTTTGGCATTCAGTGAGTTAGAACAAATAACTCACTTGGAACAGTGCCTGGCATGTAAGGTATCCCTAGGTCTTTAGGGTCAGTATGTAAAACCAAAGATACCTCTAGAAAGCTTTCCTGCCAGTCATTGCCCATACCTCCTACACTTCGAGATACTTTGAATTTGCTTCTCCATATCCCCATTCTGTCTACTGTCTGCTCCCAGGACTGCTCTGCACACCCTCTGACTTCCTGGCAGGCGTGTTGGGCCAATGCAGCAGAGAGAAACAGCGAGAAATTGGAGGAAAGAAAGAGTGAGGTTGAGGTATGTGTTTCCTTGTTGCCTGTCCTGTGTGGTCTAGGAGGGCTGGCTGTGTTCCACAACCAAAGTTCACACTGCTGTAGAGCAGGCCTCTCCACCCAGCTGTCTTTGCCCAACTTCTGCCAATTGTTCCCTCCCACTGTCTCTTTGGGTCTGGGGGTGGTCATGGTACCCCACAGTTACTGACCCAAAGAAAGATAGTGTACTACTCTCCCTTGTGGTTCCTTATGCCCTACCCAGACCTTAATAAAGCATCTTTTTATTAAAATCTTCTCCAATTTTCCCAATTTCAGTGTGTCGTGTACTTCTGCTGGTCCCCTGACTGTTGCCTACCCTCTCAGAGACCTATGGGGAGACAGCCATGTATCCTGCGTGAGCCTGCTCTGTCAGGTCACTGCTGACTGTACCAGACATGAGCAGCTGACCAAACTGAACCAACCAGAGGCTCTCTGCTGAGAATTTGGAATAGAGCCACAGAAATGGAGTGACTGCACTAAAGGAGGGCTCAAGACTTCTAGGATCAGGCAGAGGTAATAGAGTCAGTGCTATAGTAACCCAAAGCCCTGAGCATGCTGAAGCTTTATTGGTCTGGAAGAAAGGGAACAGATGCAAAGTATCATGTATTAATGTTGTAAAGGCTTTAATATGTTCAAGAAAAAAATGTGTTCTAACAATATACAAGCTAATGTAAAATAATCTAATGTAGTTTTCCCAGCTATTGAACTGTATCTTTAAAGTCCTTATAAATATAGTTCCTCCCAAAGTCATATGAATGAGACTATGTCTAAATATTTACCACACAAAAGGCAAGATGCTAACTCGTTATGAAATCTTGTTAGTATAGATGTGTTGGGTCAATATGGTGAGGAGTGGGTAATGCTTTTTAATGAGCTGTGGTTATACATTAGTGAGTTTTCAACTAAGACCCCTAATGAAATATAATGGAATAGACAATAGAAGGCATTGTGCTTCTAGGAGTAAATATTGTTTTGTGAAACTTTTATTCTAGTGATACACACACTGGATCATAATGTAAAATGTATAAACACTGGGTCAAAAATGATGAAAAATTCTGGTTAACTGAACTCTGTGTTTCAGAAATTACTCTGGTATACTGTCAACATGGGATGAAAAAGGAAGAAAACAGTAGAGTATAGGTAATTTTATTAACATCTATAGGAATTGTATATTTTGAGACTTAATATGCCTTTCTGCTGGTAGTTTTAAGTTGGTACTCATCACTAAATTACTATTTCATTATCTTCTTCTCACTCTTCTCTTCTTTGCAGCCTGGAAAAAGTAATAGACTTGACAGTACTATTGTCATTCAGGAAGCTCCCCAGTTCCTGGAACATCATAGCCTCTAGCCAAAAGTTTGACACATTTCTGAAAAATCGTCTGTTCACAGAGTCATGGTACCTGCATCACAATCAATAATAAGAGTGGGGTACTTAAAATTCCATATATATATTTCCATAATCAAACATCATATGATCACTGGAATACCCCATAGACAGTGCTTACATATCTATTTTTCTCAAAGACTGCATATTTTAAAAACATCATTATTTATATTGTTTTTTATTGGCATTTCTATTTTTAGCTATAAGGATGTTGGTGATAGTTATACAGGGTTGGTAATAAATGTTACCAGCGATAATGGTTTAAATTCTGGCCTTCCAAAGATCCAACCACTTGGAAGCTCAGATGTGACTTTATTTGGAATATGAGTTTTTGCAGATATAACTAAGATAAGGGCCTCAAGATGAGACCATCCTGTAATAGGGTGGGCCTTAAATCAATGACAAGTGTCCTTATAAGAGACAGAAAAAGACATAGAGAGAAAGCCACATGAAGATAGAAGTAGATTATGGAATTATGAGGCCCCAAAATAACGAATGACGAGGGTTGCCAGGAACCAGGAGACACTAGGAGAGCAGCGTGGACTGGCTTCTGCCTCGGACTGAGCAGAGGGAGCCTGGCCCAGCCCATACCTGGATCCCAGATATGTGATCTTCAGGACTGTGAGAGAATAAATTGCCTTTGCTTTAAGCCAACAGCACTGCAATAATTTGTTATTGTAGCCCTAGCAAACTAATATACTGGCTGAATAATTTAGTTATAGTTTAAACGAGTACAAAATAATATTGAAAGTAAGCTATAATTGAATAATGAAAAAACCCACATATAAGTACACCTGCACAGTTCAAACCTGTGCTGTCCAGGGGTTGCCTGTATAAATGTGTATCTCTGTGTGCATCTCTGTCCATGCATTCTCCCATGTGGGCTACACAGTCAGTTGAAAAACAGGCTACTTATTACATTAATTTTTGAAGATTAAGAAAAGTTATACCTCATATTGAAATTACAGGATGAAGCTTTAACTTTCTATTTAATACACCTCTGAACAATCTGAAAATTTTTAAGTAACAAGCACATATTACTCCTATAATGTAAAAATAAAACTGTTTTAAAAGAATTAATTAAATGAATAAATAAATAAATAAAAGTCACACCAATTATAACTTTAGTTTTTCTGGCTCTTACTTGACTTACATCCTTTATTTGTTTGTTTATTTATTCATTTATATTTTTACACTTTTATTTTTTAAATGTATCATCTTTATTATATTTTTCCATTACCATTTAGTCCCCTTATACTTCCTCTCCCCTGCAAATCTCCACGCCGTTGTCCATGTCCATGAGTCCTTTTTCTTTTTTGCCCCATCCCTCCACCCCCTAATTCCCCACCAACTAGCTGTCAGCCTGCTCTCCGTCTATGAGTTTGTCCCCATTTTTCTTGTTAGTTCAGTTTTTTCATTAGATTACACATTTGAGTGAAATCATATGGTATTTGTCTTTTTCTGACTGGCTTTTTCCCTTAGTATAATATTCTCCAGGTCCATCCATACTGTTGCAAAAGGTAAAACTTTATTCCTTTTTTATGGCTGAGTGGTATTCCCTTGTGTAAATGTCCCATAGTTGTTCTATCTATTACTCATCTATTGATGGACATTTGGGCTGCTTCCATATCTTGGTGATTGTAAATAACACTGCAATGAACATAGGGGTGCTTCTGTTCTTTCAAATTAGTGTTTTGGGTTCCTTTGGATATATTTCCAAAAGTGAGATTGCTGAGTCAAAAGGGAAATCCATTTTTAATTTTTTGAGGTACCTCCATACTGCTCTCCACAGTGGCTGCACCAGTCTGCATTCCCACCAACAGTGAACAAGTGTTCTCCTTTCTCCATATCTTGCCAGCACATGTTGATTATTGATTTATTGAAGATAATCATTCTGATAGGTATGAGATGGTATCTCATTGTGGTTTTTATTTGCATTTCTCTGATGATTAGTGACATTGAGCATCTTTTCATGTCTGTTGGCCATCTGTATGTCTTCTTTGGAGAAGTGTCTGTTCAGGTCCTTTGCCCATTTTTTCATTGGGTGGTTTGTTTTTTTGGTGTTGAGTTTTTTAAGTACTTTATAAAGTTTGGATGATAACCCCTAATCAGGTGTATCAGCAAATATGTTCTCCCATTCTGTGGGTTATCTTTTTATTTTTTTTATGTTTCCCTTTGTTGTACAAAACCTTTTTAGTTTGATGAAATCTATTTGTTTATTTTTTCTTTGCCTGGGGAGATATAGCCAATAAAAAATTTTTACAAGCAGGGTTAAGATGGAGGCGTAGGTGGACACACTGTGCCTCCTTGCACAACTATAATTAAGGACAAGAAAGATTTAGAAACAAGAAAACAAGCAAAACTGATAGAAAATTGAACTGTACGGAAATCTGACAACCATTCATCCAGACCGGTAAGAGGGGCGGAGTTGCGGCAGGAAAAAGTGGAGGTTGGCAGACCCGGGCACACAGACAGTAGCTTGAAGACCCCAGGCAAACAGGCAGCACCTAGCAGACCCCAGGCACGGGGTGGCAACAGGCAGACCCAGTGAGGCCACACAAGGTGGCTGGCTGACCAGGTGGTCCCACATTCACGCACAGATAATCCAGGCGAAAAAACACCGATTGAAAACACTTTGGGATTGAAGTGCCAGGAGAGACTCCCAGACTCACAGGAGAGTTCTTTGGAGAGACCCACAGGGTCCTAGAATGTACACAAGCCCACCCACATGGAAATCAGCCCCAGAAGGGCCCATTTTGCTTGGGGAAAGTGGTGGAAGGGACTGAAATATGAGAGAGAGTAGAGCAAGAGGGTCATTGTTCCCTCTCAGACCCCTGCCCCCACATACAGCATCACAACCTAGCTATTGGGCTGCCCTGCCCTGGGGAACAACTAAGGCTCTGCACCTCACTATGTAACAGCTGCGACTAGTCCCACCCCCAAAAAAATGGCTCAAAAAGGAGAACAGATCAAAGCCGCAGAGCCAGTTCATCTAAGTGAACAAGAGACAGCCAACCTATCAGATGCACAGTTCAAAGCACTGGTAATCAGGATGCTCACAGAATTGGTTGATTTTGCTCACAAATTAGATGAACAAATGAAGGCTACAATAAGTGAAATGAAGGAAAATGCACAGGGAACCAATAGTGATGGGAGGAAAACTGGGACTCACATCAGTGGAATGGGCCAGAAGGAAGAAAGAAATAACCAAACAGAAAAGAAGGAAGAAACAAGAATTTGAAAAAATGAGGAGATGCTTAGGAACCTCCAGGACATCTTTAAATGTCCCAACATCCAAATTATAGGGGTATCATAAGGGGAAGAGGAAGAGCAACAAGTGGAAAACTTATTTGAACAAATAATAAGGGAGAACTTCCCCAATCTGACAAAGGAAATAGACTTCCAGGAAGTCCAGGAAGCTCAGAGAGTCCCAAAGAAGTTGGACCCAGGGAGGAACATACCAAGGCACATCATAATTACATTAGCCAAGATTAAAATGATGGAGAGAATTCTAGAAGCAGCAAGGGATAAGGGCACAGTCACCTACAAAGGAGTTGCCATCAGACTGTCAGCTGATTTCTCAAAAGAGACCTTCCAGGCAAGAAGAGGTTGGAAAGAAATATTCCAAGTCATGAAAGTCAAGGACCTACATCCAAGATTGCTCTATCCAGCAAAGCTTTCATTTGGAATGGAAGGGAAGATAAAATGCTTCCCAGAAAAGGTCAAGTTAAAGGATTTCATCATCACCAAGCCCTTATTATATGAAATGATAAAGGGACTTATCTAAGAAAAAGAAGATAAAAAATATGACAGTAAAAAGACAGCAAACTTACAGATATTAACAACCACACCTGAAACAAAAACAAACTAAGCAAACAAGTGGAACAGGAACAGAAACACAGAAATGGAGATCACATGGAGGGTTAGCAACAGGGGAGTGGGAGGAGGAGAGAGGGGGAAAAGGTACAGAGAACAAGTAGCATAGATGGTAGGTAGAAAATAGACAGGGGGAGGGCAAGAATAGTGTGGGAAATGTAGAAGCTAAAGAACTTATGACACATAGACATGAACTAAAGGAGGGGAATGTGGGTGGGACAGGGTGTGCAGGGTGGAGGGGAGTGATGGGGGAGAAATGGGTCAACTGTAATAGCATAATCAATAAATATATTTTAAAAAAATTCTACAAGCAATGTCCAAGATTTTGCAGCCTATGTTTTCTTCTAGGATTTTTATGGTTTGGGGACTAACATTGAAGTCTATGAACCATTTGAATTTATTCTTGTGTTTTGTGTAAGGTTTCATTTTTCTGCATGTTATCTGTCCAATTTTTCCAACACCAGTTATTGATATATATTTTTTACTTATATCCTTCATTTAAAGAATGTTGATGAGTTGGCATCGCTGAAATATATTTTGAAATAAATAGTTAAATTTCTATGGCTAATTAAATGCATAATGTCACATGGCTTTTCACGGAACTGTAAACTAAACCATCATTTGAATTTTTTCTGCTTAATATTTTTTTTTATTTAGCACTTACCAAGATAATGGCTTAGTTTTTTATCATCTTTTGAAAATAACCAATTTTTAAAATTGAGGTAAAATTGACATATAACATTTTCTTATTTTAGAAAATCAACTCTGTTCATGGGGGAAACTAAAATTAAGCCTGAACCCAACTGAAAGGCAGAGTAGCAGAAAAGGAAGAACATGAGACGGGGTCAGACAGTCCTGGGGAAAAAACCCTTATTAACTGGGTGAACCAGAACAAATCACTGAAACTCTGGGCTTTTCTTTGTTTGTTTGTAAAATGAGAATTATTGAACGTGCCAAGATATCACCACACAATTGACTATGGGAGACACCACCTTGACAAAGTCTTTTGATCAGCTCAGAAAAGGGAGGTCAGGTGAAGATAGACACAGGGTTTTTGAGGATTTGGGTTCAAGTGACTTCAAGGAAGGAACTGCCTGGAATTGGGCTAAGATCCTGACATAATAGTTTAGGTTTGGTGGATACAGCAAAGTGAGGTTCTTAAAGCAAGTCTTGATGGGTAGCTTGAGGAGACCAAGCAGTTTGCCCAGGGTGAGCAGACTATTATCTCAAATAAATTGACCTGCCCCAATTTCCTGACGAAACAGAAGTTATTTATTGCCTCACAGTCTTATCTTCCCCAGGTAAGGTTTTCACGGAACAGATAACTAAGTTATATTGGCACAAATGGTCTCAGTTCTAAGCCCAAATAGCGATGTCATGTTGAGAGCCATTGTCACAATTCTCAGGCTAGTGATGTCCACTTCCTGTGATTGTGGTATGGAGTGCAGAGACCACAGTTCTATAGCACCTGCCACATCCCCAAAACTAAGTAGGAGATAACCTATTTTTATTACCCATTTTTATTTATTTTAAAAGACATGTATAGCTAGCAAATTTTGACACCCCCTAAAATTTTTACTGTTTTTATAAGTAATAAGCAAAATAAATGGGTTTTAGCTTTCCTGTAATTCAGGAACTACTAAACTAGTGAAGTTGTGGGTAAAATTTGAAATTACAGAATAAGGGAGAAACAACAAAGAAAACGAGAACTCCTTTGCTTTGTTGTGATTCTAGGGAGCTCTCTATTTGCATTCCCCCCAAAGACTCCTGTGTACTCAGCTCTCTGCAAGCTGCCCAGACAAAGCTACCTCACAAATGCTGAGAGGTTTCTGGGGTGGTGTGTGCCATGGAAATGCAGTGCTTTATGGAGGCTCAAAAGTCTCTGTCCATTCACTAGGCATAATCTCAGTCGTGGTAGTAAAATTTTCTAGCAAGGGGAAGCTGAGTCTCTTCAGCCTCAAACTTGCAATGTGCAGAGGAATTCCTTAAGTGTTTGTACTGGCTACCGAATCTATAGACAGTAGCTGAGTCTCATCCTAGGGAGCAGAAGATAACACAAGCAGATGCCTGACTGACTCCAAAGTCAGTGTTCCCTCTGCTCTTGGGACTGAAGCCTGGAGCAGCATTCCAAAGTCAGGAGCAATTGCCCTAGTTCTATCTCCTGACCACCCTGCTCCAAGGTGTCTAAAACACCTTCACTCAATTTCCCCATCTCTAAGAGAGAGAAAGTCCATGCACTATTAACAGTTCTGATATGTCAGAAAAGTAAATAAAATAATCCAGATTCTTGAGAAAAAGTTCTTCATAATCCCAAAATATCACTACCATGTCATTATGAAGGCAGAGATGTAATGGAGAAGAAACTCCAGTACATCAGACTAATAATAGAAATGCTGATCCAAATTAGCAAAAATTTGAAGCATAGACTGTGCTTTTAAAAATACAATGGCATGTAATTTCCAAACCTGCTTTGATTTTAGAAACCAAGTAGTAAAGGTACTTAGCTGGCGATGAGAAAATATAATGTATAATTGACATTAGTTATGTGTATGCGTAATTGGTCTGAACATTGATCCTATACTACTTTTTGCATTACTAATTGACTCATTTTGTTAAAAGGGTTTCCTAAGCAAATGTTACTTCATTTCAACACCTGTTTTGGATTCCAAATATTGGTGTATTTGACCTTAATGCTGAGCACTTATGATTCAAGTAGCCTTACTACGTAGGTTTATATCCCAGCCTACCATTTTCTGGCTGTGTATCTCTGGCCAGTTTACTTAACCTCTCTGTACTTTAGCCTCCTTAAAAATAAAATAAAAATAATAATCACAATTACCTCATAGGGTATTTGGGAGGATTAAATGAGCTAATTCATGTAAAGTAATTAAAGAGCCCAATGCACAGTAGCGTATCATACATTTTAGTTTTTTATTTACTTATTTTCCTTGAAGTTACCTATAGGAATTTTACCATATGACCTTTACAGTGACAGTGTCCTATAAGATTGATACCACATTGAAGGATTCTATAGCGCTTTTCATTCAAGCTTGTGTCCTTTCTAGCTTTGCATTATGAAAATAACTCTGGACAAGAAGTTAGGAAATTCAGGTTCACGGTCCAGTGCAGCCATCAACTCTGTGATCTTGAAAGTATCACTTCAATACTCTAGACCTGTATCCAACAAATACATACATACATACAGTACAATAACTGCATTATCTTTTTTAAATTTAATTTTATTTTAATTGTTCTTGCAGTTTTCCGTCTTCCACTCCCATCCCAGCCCACCAACCCAGCCCTCCCCACCTTCCTCCCATTTCCAACCCTGCCTAGTTTTTGTCCATGTGTCTTTTATACTTGTTCTAAACCCTTCCCCTTTTCCCCTGGAATTCCCTCCCCTCTCCTCTCTGATCACTGTCAGCCTGTTCTCTATTTCAGTGTCTTTGGTTATATTATGCTTGTTTGTTTTGTAGATTAGGTTCCTGTTAAATGTGAGATCATATGGTATTTGTCTTTCACTGCCTGGCTTATTTCACTTAGCATAATGCTCTCCAGTTCCATCCATGCTGTTGCAAAGGGTAGGAGCTCCTTCTTTCTTTCTGCTGCATAGAATTCCATTGTGTGAATGTACCACAATTTTTGATCCATTCATTTACTGATGGGCACCTAGGTTGCTTCCAACACTTGGCTATTGTAAATTGTGCTGCTATGAACATTGGGGCTCATAGGTTCTTTTGGACTAGTGTTTCAGGGTTCCTAGGATATAATCCTAGCAGTGGAATTGCTGGGTCAAAAGGTAGATCAATTTTTATTTTTCTTAGAAATTTCCATACTGCTTTCCATAGTGGTTGTACCAGTCTGCTATCCTGCCAACAGTGCACTAGGGTCCCTTTTCTCCACAACCTCTCCAACACTTGTTGTTTGTTGCTTTGTTTATGATGGCATTCTGACTGGTGTGAAGTGGTATCTCATTGTGGTTTTAATTTGCATCTCTCTGATAGCCAGCAATATTGAGCATCTTTTCATGTGTCTCTGGATCCTCTGTATGTCCTCCTTGGAGAAGTGTCTGTTCAAGTCCTTTGCCCATCTTTTAATTGGGTTGCTTGTCTTCTTAGAGTGGAGTCGTGTAAGTTCTTTATACATATTTTGGAGATTAAACCCTTGTCTGAGGTATCATTGGCAAATATGTTTTCCCATATGGCTGGTTCCATTTTTATTTTAATACTATTTTATTTAGGCATGTAGAAGCTTTTTATTTTGATGAGATCCCATTTGTTTATTCTTTCCTTTATGTCCCTTGCTTTAGGGGACATATCAGTAAAAATGTTACTGCATGAAATATCTGAGATTTTCCTGCCTATGTTCTCCTCTAGGACTTTAATGGTGTCACGGCTTATATTTAAATCTTTTGTCCACCTTGAATTTATTTTTGTGTATGGTGTAAGTTGGTGCTCGAGTTTCAATTTTTGCATGTTGCTGTCCACTTCTCCCAACACCACTTGTTGAAGAGGCTACTTTTACTCCATTTTATGTTGCTGCCTCCTTGTTGAATATTAATTGACCATAGAGAATTGGGTTTATTTCTGGGCTCTCTGTTCTTTTCCACTGGTCAATGTGCCTGTTTTTGTGCCAGTGCCAGGCTGTTTTGATTACAGTGGCCTGGTAATACAGTTTGGTATCAGGTATTGTGATCCCTCCTACTATGCTCTTCTTTCTCAAAATTGCTGCAGCTATTTGAGGTCATTTATGGTTCCACATAAATTTTTGAAGTATTTGTTCTATGTCTGTGAAATATGCCATTGGTACTTTAATAGGTATTGCATTGAATCTGTAAATTGCTTTGGGTAGTATGGACATTCTGATGATGTTAATTCTTCTGATCCATGAACATGGTATATGCTTCCATTTGTTTGTGTCTTCCTTGATTTCTTTCTTCAGTGTTGTGTAGTTTTCTGTGTACAGGTCTTTTACCTCCTTGGTTAGGTTTATTCCTAGGTATTTTATTTTTCTTTTTGCTATATTGAATGGGATTTTTTTCTTGACTTTTGCTTCTGCTGTTTCATTGTTGGTATACAAAAATGCCTTTGATTTCTGGATATTGACTTTGTATCCTGCTGTTTTGCCAAATTCATTTATTAGGTCAATCAGCTTTTTGGCCGAGTCTATAGGATTTTCTATGTACACTATCATGTCATCTGCAAACAATGATAGTTTTGTTTCCTCCTTTCCAATTTGGATGCCTTTTATTTCCTTTTCTTGTCTAATCACTGTGGCTAATACTTCCAATACTATATTGAATAGAAGTGGTGAAAGTGGACAACCTTGTCTTGTTCCTGATCTTAGTGGAAAAGATTTTAGTTTTTGCCCATTGAGTATCATGTTGGCTGTATGTCTCTCATATATGGCCTTTATTATGTTGAGAAATGCTCCCTCAATTCCCACTTTGCTGAGTGTTTTTATCATAAATGAGTGCTGTACCTTATCAAATGCTTTTTCCACATTTATTGATATGATCATGTGATTTTTGTCTTTGCTTTTGTTTATGTGATGTATTACATTTACTGATTTGAGAATGTTGAACCATCCTTGCATCCCTGGCATGAATCCCACTTGGTCATGGTGTGTGATCTTTTTAATGTATTGTTGGATGCGGTTTGCCAATATTTTGTT
>PVKU01007451.1:26797-59875 GCA_004027475.1 Anoura caudifer
TTTTTTTTTTTTTTTTATGATGAGCCTGCTTAAAGGCTTATCAATTTTGTTTATCTTTTCAAAGAACCTGCTCCTGGATTCATTGACCCTTAGAATTGTGCTTTTAGCATCTATGTCATTTAATTCTGCTCTGATCTTGGTTATTTCCTTCCTTCTACTTGCTCTGGGCTGTCTTTGTTGTTGTTCTTCAAGTCTTGTAGGTGTAGGGTTAAGTTGTTTGCTTGAGATGTTTCTATCTTTTTTTAGGTAGGCCTGTATCGCTATGAATTTCCCTCTGAGGACTGCCTTTGCTGTGTCCCATAAGTTTTGGGTTGTTGTGAGTTCATTTCCATTTGTTTCCAGAAACTTTTTGATTTCCTCCCTAATTTCATTCTTGACCCATTCATTGTTTAATAGCATGCTGTTCAGTCTCCATGATTTTGAGGATTTGGGGTTTTTTCCCCTTGGGGTTGGTTTCTAGTTTGAGTCCCTTGTGGTTGGAGAAAATTCTTGGTATGATTTCAATTATCTTGAATTTGTTGAGGCTTGTTTTGTGTCCTATCATGTGGTCTATCTTTGAAAATATTCCTGTGCATTTGAAAAGAATGTGTATTTAGTTTCTTTGGGATGAAGGGCTCTATATATATCAGTTAAGCCCATTTCATCTAGAGTGTTGTTCAATGCTACAATATCTTTGTTGATATTTTGTTTGGAAGATCTGTCCATTTTTGACAGTGGGGTGTTAAAACCCCCTATATAATTGTGTTGCTGTCAATATCTTTCTTGAAGTCCTCTAAGATTTTCTTTATGTATTTAGGTGCTCCTATGTTGGGTGCATATATATTTACAATGTTTATGTCTTCTCGGTGGTTTCTTCCCTTGAGTATTATGAAGTGACCTTCTGGGTCTCTCTTTATGGCTCTTCTTTTGAAGCCTATTTTGTCTGATATGAGTATTGCTACATGGCTTTTTTTCTACTGTCCATTTGCTTGGAAAATTTGTTTCCAGCCCTTACTTTGAGTCTTTCATCCTGAGGTGGGTCTCTTGTAGGCAGCATATGTGTGGATCATGCTTTCTTATCCATTCAGCTACTCTATGTTTTTTGATTGGAGCATTTAATCCATTTACGGTTAAGGTTATTATTGATGGGTATTTATTCGTTGCCATTTTAGTACCTGTGTTTCTCTCTCTCTCTCTCTCCCCCTCTCTCTCTCCCCCTTCCTTTCCTTAAAGCAGTCCCTTTAGCATGTCTTGCAGAGCTGCTTTGGTACAAGTGTATTCTTTTAGACTTCTTTTGTCTGGGAAGCTCCTTATTTGGCCTTCTATCTTGATTGAAAGCCTTGCTGGGTAAAGTAGTCTTGGTTGCAGGCCTTTCGTTCTCATTACTTGGAATATTTCTTGCCATTCTCTTCTGGCTTGGAATGTTTCCATTGAGAAGTCAGCTGCTAACCTTATCGGGGCTCCCTTGTATGTTACTTCCTTTTTCTCCCTTGCTGCCTTTAAGATTCTCTCTTTGTCTTGGAATTTTGCCATTTTAATGATGATGTGTCTTGAAGTGGGCCTCTTTGGGTTCCTCTTGATTGGGACTCTCTGTGTTTTCTGGATTTGTGTGACTTTTTCTCTCATCAAATTAGGGAAGTTTTTTATCATTACTTTTTCAAATAGGTTTTCTACCCATTGGTCTTCTTCTTCTCCTTCTGGAATCCTCATTATATGGATATTATTATGTTTCATATTGTCTTGCATTTCTCTTAATCCCTCCATTCTTTCTGAGCCTCTTTTCCTTTTCTTGCTCTTTCTGGGTGTTTTTCCTACTTTGTCCTCCAACTTGCTGATCCTATCTTCTGCTTCATCAATTCTGCTTTTCATTCCTTCCACTGTGTTATTCAGTTCAGAAATTGTATTTTTCATTTTCTCTTGGCCCTTTTTGATAGTTTCTATTTCCTTTTTCATGTTGATATAGTTTGCAGAAAGTTCATCATAGCTTCCCTGTAGTTTCTGGTAGCTCTTTGAGAGCTCATGAAACTTCCTGACATCCATTGCTTTGAACTCAAAATCTGATAGTTGAGTTGCCTCTGTTTCATTTAGTATTCTTTCTGGGGCCTCCTCCTTTTCTTTCATTTGGGGATTGTTTCTTTGTCTTCCCATTGTTTGTGAGGCTGTTCTTGTTAGGCTCAGCTTCTTCAATTGATCTGTTCTGGCTCCTTGGGTTTATGGTGTGAACTTCTGTGGTAGAATATCTGTGAGATTCATAGTGCTGTCTTCTTCAGGTATCCTGGTGTTCACAGCTTCCACTGTCTCAGTTGTTGAAATGCCCCCTTTTTGGGACCAACTCTGGTTTTTTTCACATTTCCAGGGTTTTTTTGTTTTGTTTTGTTTTGTTTTTGTCTCACTTGTGGGTATTTAAAAAGAGAAAAGAGGAAGAAAAAAGAAAAGAAGAAAAAAATGAAAAGAGAAGAAAGAAAAAGAAAAGAAAAAAGAGGAAGGAAGAAGAGATGAGATTGGAAAGAAATGAAGAAGGAATAAAACAAGAAAGAAGTAAGAAGAAGCAAAAGGAGTTGAGGGGTAAAAAAGATAAAAATAATGAAAAAATAATTTAAAAAAAAAAAAAAAAAACACCAACTCTTGCTATTATCAATCTTGCCAAGCTGGTTTTTCTGGTCTTGCTGACTGCAATATCTGAGGGGTGACAGTATCGCTTTTCTCCCTGTTCAGCACTCAGTTATCTTTGGGCTACTGTCCTCAGAGTTGGCCTGGGGCCTCTCCGCACAGGTCCTCAGGTGTATCTTCTGAGGCGGCGTGCATCTTACCACAGTCACTCGCAGGCGCTTATGATCTCCCAGCCTTCCATGCATGGGTGCCAACTGTCACACGGTTCCAATTGGTTGCCACTCAGGTCCCCAATGGCGCGAGGGCACCTAGCAACCGCAGGTCCCCAGTGTCATGTGGACGCCAAGCAACCGCAGTGCAGGTCCCACGGTGGTGCGCTGGCACCGATGGATCCCCGCGCAGCCATCCCCAGTGGCACACAAGCTCCGACGTGCAGTCCTCCCAGGGCTGTAAGACCTTAACTCCTCTCTGTGAGATTTCAAGAAACCAGGTTTATCCCGGTGCTGCTGAAACCTTGTTTGGCTGATCAGGGAGCGGTTGACCCGGCTCCCTTCCCAGAGTCTTGTGGAGAGCTCTGGCCCGGGACCTCAGCCCCACCCCTGGTCTCCGAGCTGCTGGAGTACTCTCCTTACCAGGTGGTTTTTCAATGTCTGCTGCAATTTTTGATCTCCTGGTTTCAAATATGCTGTGTTTCTGATGTCTGTTTGCTCTGTTCCGCCATAAATCGGCCAGGTTTTTCTCCCGTGTGTAGGGGGAATGACTGCATTATTTAAGACAACATAGTGTACTAGAAAGAACCCTGGAGTAAGGCCAAACTTCAAGTTCTAATTCTAGCACTGGGGCATAAAATTTACAGCAAGTCACATAACTTCTTGGAAATTCAGTTTCCACACAGGGAAAATAGGTAGAGCAAGATCAGAAATGCTCCTCCCCCAGGCTCTTGTGAGCAGGAAATTAGATAGTGAGAAAGCACTAAATAAATGTACACTGATATCATTAATAAAATGTTAGTCTAGTTTTTGTGCAAAATCTTATTATTTTTCTATAATCTTTTACAAGTGTTTGTGCTCCTGAGGGTTGGGACCAGACTATAAATTTCATTTTTCAGCACTAGGATTATTTAGGATAAACAATATCTTCCCTAGTTAAGGTAAGAGCTATAAATTTCCAATTTGCCTGAGTCATCATCCAAGCAGGACTCTCTATGCATCAATAAATCTGAGTTATCTATTTGCCATTTCCCCCTCTTTGTGCACGTATCTCTGTAGATATAACCTAAGAAATAACTCTCCTCTGTCTTGGCATTTCTTAATATTTTAAAGGATCTGTTTCAGACAATGAGGGTAATCTCTCTAAAGATTATCCTCATAAAGAAAGGACATGCCCACGTGGCCTTACACCACCCCGACGCATGGACATGAGCATCAACTCGAACTCTGTGCCCCACCCAGGATGCGCTTCCCCAGCCCTGGGCCCTGACTCGTGCAGTCTCCTCCACCTGGGATTTCTTTTCCTTCCATTTCTACCTGTCCAGTCATACCTAGAACTCAGGGCTTTGTTAGAATCTCAAATTTTCAGTGAGATGTATTGAGTGGTTCTTTGATCTATCAATAATCTTTAAGCTAGCTACTTCCTTTTTAAAGAAGATGAAAGTGACTAATGAGGATTAAATGATTTATTTGTTCAGAGCACCTTCGTGGAATTTGTGAAAAAGCTTAAATCATGTACTCTTCCCCTGGTATGCCAGGTATATCTTCTCAAATCATGGTAGTCTGAACCACCTCACCAGTCCAGCTCTCTTATAATGCATCTATAACACCACATGCTGCCCTGTATTATAGAGTTTCTTGTGAACAGATTTCTTCCTCCACAGAAACTATGTCCCATGGAACAGTAACCATTCTGTTCTCCAAATCCCTTATAGCCTTTAGCACTGTGTATACATCCAGCTATTGCAAAAAATGTTGAATTGGAGAAAAACATCCCAATGATATTTCCTACTACCTTTTAAAGAAAGAACTTAGTTTTGTCTAAATCCACTTAGATTCTCACCTAAGGAAGATCTTTCAGAAATATCAAAATCTCCACTGTCCATGCAAGAGATGGCAAAGATCCAAGGCCTACCAGTGCCTTCTGCTACCTTTAATTCTCAAACACAAAGGTCTTAGAAAGAACTAGGAATGATGGGCAACCCCTTCCAGAAAGCTTTTGGGGGTGACTTGTCCTTGTCATATCCTGAGTTAACTGTGATCTGGAGGTTCAAGGCCATTTGCAGCATGATTTTAATGACTGTCATTACCACTACCCAATAAAAATCATCACCGACTTGTGTGATTACCCCTCTACTGTGCAGTGCTATCAAACTCCAGCGTGTGACAGAGCATAAGGTCTTTGCCAATAGCATTATTCATCAAAGGAGGATAAAAATCACAGTAGCACCCTGCTTTTCACAGTAGGTAATGGCTTTGGGCAAGACACAGCTTCAACTCAGCTTGGATCTTTCAAAGATGCAGCCCCATTTTTTTTCACAAAGTACCTCATAAAAGTGAAAATGGAACACATGCTGAATGCTGTTTTCAGAATAATGGAAACCTTATAATTAGGAAGCAGTAGTTAAAATTATATTACCCCAAAAGAGCAAAGCATAGTAACAAGTTAATGCAATTACTAATTTGGCTTTTCTGGGGATAGAAGCAAACAGTGTGACTAAATCTTTAGTCTTTATTTTTTCAGAGGACTAATGAAAGGGAAATAAATGAGCTGGATCCCTTTCTTCCCACTTCTGCCTCTGCGGTGCCATTAGAGGACAGGTTTCCCACCTCCCTCTCTCCAATCCCATCTGAAAAATAAAACAGGCCAGCAACTGTAAAATGGATCATGCCCTACAATTTTTTCACCTGGAATGGAAAGCCTCACATTTGACGAAGGTTGCCAAGTTTTGCATGGCTGCCTGGCAGCTCTCTCTTCCATCATTAGCCTGCTCATTTCACTTAACAAAAGGTTCTCTGTGTTGATGGTGTGTGGCTGTCAGTGTGTGTTGTGTGCAGACTCTGACCTGTCCCCATACATGCCAGTCAAACTCACCATCTTCAGTTGTAACCCTTCTCTCATACAAGCCCAATTCATTCCAGACAAACAATCCACCCCATCTCCCACACAGTTTTCACTTTCTCATCTTGACAACTTCATACACCTCATGCACTCGGCTTACAGAGCCGTTTTGGAGAAGATAATAAATGTGGGTGATTTTTCCCAGCTGCCCACTCCAGTCTGATGTAGTGATTGGCAGGCAGTTCGCTGCCACAAAGAGGACAGATGACAGAGTAGCTCAGTTCTTTTTTCAAAATTCTCACCTGAGGATATGTTTATTGATTTTAGGGGGTGGGGAGAGAAAGAGAGGGACGCATTGATGTGTAAGAGAAACATCAATCGGTTGCTTGCATGCACACCCCGACCAGAGACGGAATGCGCAGTCTAGGTACTTGTGCCCTGACCAGAAGTGTGATCTGCAGTGTCTCGGTGCAAGGGATGATGCTGCAACCAACGGACCCGCCTGGCTGTGGCAGGTGGTTTAACTCTTTGATGCTAAGAAAAAAACCCAGAAACTCACTTACCTATGTGTAATTATAACCTTTAGTACCAAGCAAAATAGTTCCTATTTGGACATGCATTATTAGAAACAAATGACCAAACTTAGTAAATGGTAGGCCAGTTCTGTGCACAGAATAATGACCTCTGGGTGGTCATTTTGATCATCCCAAATTACACATTTTTAGTTCAACAAGGGTATTATACAAGAAAACCCAACACCGTGTATTAATGGGACAAATTTATAAACAGGAAATTTAGGTACAGAAACAGAAAATTAAGCTGTATTTTACTGACTCTAAGGTGCTAATGATCATAAGACACACTGTCATTTAATCTGTTAGGGAGGGGGAAAGCACTATCTAAACAAAGACACCATATTTTCTTATTAGAAATTTTTATTCTCTTTTTTGTTAAATTTCCATGACAGAACTATGTATTGAGGAAGAAGTCTTGGTTTGCAGAGTTGGGACGTCTGCGGTGTAAATACACTCGTCACGGCTGGTTTCAAGCCACATCACTGAGCACAGCCGGGAAGAGCCGCACAGCGGCGCCCAGCCGCACAGGGCCTGTCACACAGGTCCGACGGAGGCAAATCGCTGGAGATCAGAGACAATGGTAAAATGCAGTAAAATTATTAAAAATGGTAAGTTTTTACAGTTTCCTTTGTTTTGATATAATTTGCTGAATTATAATTTAACTTAATTTTTAGTAACGGCTGTGTTTAGTAACCACCTTGCAAAATTCTGGGAAATTTAGCGATTGGCTTTTACAAGCCTGTATATACTACCTTGTATTATTATTATTATTTTCATCTTTTACATCCTCAATTATATTATACACTCTAGAATAATGATTTTCAACCTTTTTATCTCATGACACATATAAACTAATTACTAAAAGTCTGCAGCACACCAAAAAAGATGTTTTGCCAGTGTCACAAAGAAAACTGGCATAATTTTGATTCATTCACACTGGATGGCTATTGTTGTATTGGTTGTTGTCATTTTTTTTTTTTTTTTTTGATAGTCTAAGGGAAAAGAGGTCAGTGCCCCTGACTAAATATCAGGTATGGTATGTTTTAAAAATTCTTGTGGCACACCAGTGCACCTGCCACAGCACACCAGCCAAAAATTGCTGCTCTAGAATATGAAGCTGCTTCTACATTTTTATTGCCATACTGCTAAGCACAGAAAGGTAACTAATTTCTAACATTAATCATGATGTTTACTCATTAAAAATGTTTTTGAGGGACCATAAAGTTAAATAGCAACAAATTTTGGCTCTGCCCAAAATCCGACTCTTCCTGCAATCACATCTTTAACCAAAAAGGCTTATGAGCTAAAATATATATTATCAAGAAGGAATGTTACTGTCAATGTAACTAAACATTGCTGCTGACAACTGTGGCGGGGCTCTACCCGCAGAGCCCCGTCTGTCCACCACGGATGAGAATAAAACTACCAAGACGTGATCTGCTTAGGGAGGAGAGGTGGCCAATCTCTCAAAAAAGAAGGGCCAAGAGCCCCTTCCTCAATGGTTTTTATTGGGTTCGTAATACACAAGAATACAAGTAAAGCTATCAATCAATATCAGGTGGCAAGGATCAAACAATAGATAACATTTCAAAAAAAATCTGAAGGCTTAATTGAGTCAGGGTCTGTCAGCTAAGGGATTACAAAACTTTGAGAGGCAATCTCATTTCCTCCTCCGACCCTTATCATTTAAATGAGAGCACTCTTAGCAAAGCAGGTTTCACAGGACTTTATGAATTCTTTCTTATGCTGGATCACCTGGGGAGCGGCTCTAGCCAGCACAGGGCTGCACCACCCTCCCTCATAGTTTCAGGCTTAAGTGGATTGAAACCAGGAAGCCAGAGATAAGGAAAACTTCTCCCAGATGGATTGGTGACTCAGGCTATGTCAGAATAGCTGGGAGGCAAGGGTCCATCACGCTGTCTTTGCTGAGGGCCTTCCAAGTGGTCATGCCTGACTTAGGTGACCCCTCCATTGAGGGAATCTGACCCATCATTGGCTAACCGACCAAGTATTGGGGGCCAGTTATGGATGAAGCAGAAGCTGTGCTCCTGCCAGGGAGATAAGCTTTGTCTCCTTAGTGGCTTACAATCCGAAGGTTGCTCACTCAGCCTTAGCCATGGGGTGCAATTACAACTCCTGAAACCAGGCAGAACAGTTCCCAACAGACAACTGTAAGATTACCTACTTAAAAACACAGTGACAAACTTTGTTATCAACGTTGTTGAGAGCGCTAGTCAACTTTCATTCATCAACAATCACACCATTACTACTGAAGTAGAGTTCTATGGGAGAGAGCATTCTTAGGATGGAACAGGGTGACCAAACTGAGAAAAGTAATTAACCAAGCCCCAAAGAGTGATCAATCCCTCCAAAACATACACTTACACAGAATTGGCGTATAACCTCAAATGCCAACTTAGTATCAAAGAGATACTATTATCATCCCAGTTGGAGAAATAGCCTTCCAGTAACAATAACATTACTTTCAATTAAGGAGGATTCTTCCTTCCCAGAAGCAAAGAATCAGATTAGCAATGAGAAGAATATTTGTTGAATATCATACCAACACAGAGGCAATTTAAAGGTCTTGAAATATCCAAACGGACTGTCTCTGTTCCACAGTGGCCTGTATCTATCTAATCCCAAGACTATTGTATCCACCAGAGTGTCTGTCATAGTTAAAAAGTGCTGGTAAAGTCTGAGAAAATCCCCAATGTATGTCACAAAACTACTGTTATCTCATGCCAGAGAAGTTACAGTTGAATGAATTTTAGCTTTTTATGCTACAGTTACACAGCAGACATAGTTTACTGAGAGTATGCCCTGCTCCAGGCTTAGCAAATACATAGCACATGTGCTTCACCCACCCCTCCCCACACCTTTGGCAGACATCATTAATCAATCACTACACTCTTCCCTCACTGTGTGCTACCATTCTTCCCAACACAACCCAAGAGGCAGCACTCCTAATCCTTGGTGCTGGGCTCTAGATGAAGAATTAAGAAGCAAGGCATGAGGAAGCCTCTCACAGTGATGTTGCATGTGACTAAAGTATATTATTTCAGGTTTATTTTGATGGTTGTTGCTATGAACAAAATCTTGAAAATATTGCTGTCAATTGTTCCTGACTATAAACTCTAGGTATAAAGTCAAAACCTTTATGTTGGTGTTGGCTTTCCTTCCCTTCAGTGTTGAAGTACAGAAGTGTCATAGTCTTGCTTAAACAGACCAAATTTTTGACATCACTAGCAGTGAATATACCTTTTAGAAGTCAGTTAAATTTTCTTGGCTTTTTGCCATTCCCACTAGAGAGTGCCACTGAGAGACAAAGGAGGCTGAACAAAAGGAGCTAAAGTTTCCTTCATGCCAGCTCTCTGCTTGGCCTTACCATCCACATCAGGAGGGCCTGACCCAACCTGTACAGCCTTACATGCACCAAGCAGACAGCCACTTTCCCCACAAAGAGAAACATCTCTCTCTACCTCCCTGTACTTGACCCTCTCCTCCAATCTCAAACAGCTTATCTTCATCCGGATCATTTTCCCATTAACTTATCCCTCTCCTTCCATTAGACTGTGAGCTTCTTGAGGGCAAGGCCACAATTGTGTCCCTGTGCCACCATGGTGCCTAGCACTCAGTAGGTCTTCTATAACTATTTGTGTGTTTAAGGAGTTATCAACCTAATGTGCTAAGACAAAAAGGCCTCTTATTCAAGGTGACAGAAACTATATCACCTATATCAAGCTATATCAAGTGGCAGCAAATTTTCCATGGGTTCTTAGGGATGCGCTTGGGCCCCACTCTCTAATTCTTAGCACCATGAAATAATTCCCATGTGGACACTAGTCTTCTGCTCCTCCACATGATGGAATGAAGCTTCTTAAGTCTGCATCTAAAAGATTTGATATGGAAGGAAACTCTAGATGTCATTCAACCTTATGTTGTAGTAGTTTTCATTGATGGTCTCACAAGAAAGTGGGGAGACAACCTCCTAGTCACAATTCCTTCTGGATGCCATCCTTCACCCGCCCTGAAATTCTTACATTATTTTTTCCCTGTTGACTTTAATTATGTTCTCTTAACAGCCTTTTGAAATGGAGCAGGCTCCTGGGAGCATTTCGAATCTACTCTATGAACTTCCTTGCCAGCATTTTCAATCTCTAATTATAACTTTAAATGATGGTTTTCACTTAATACTTGTAAGGTGAGGCTGAGACTAATGGATGGTTTTGAAACTAAATCTTCAGTAGCCACCATAAATATATTAAAGTTTAATTTATGTTGTGTTGTTAGAGAAGTTGCTAAAAGAGAAGAGGAAATTTACATTATCTTCCAGCCTAGGAAAACAGAGGGACTTTATTAGTGTAGTGAAATATTTCACTATAATGAACTTCAGAGCTTGTGGGGTTCAAAGACTGAATTCACCTCAAGCCTTTATTTGCATGCTTGCTCTCAGGGAAAATCTATTATGGGGTTGTCCATATATGTCACTTTGGAGATCCTGCTTCTAATGAACAAATGAGAAAAGACAAGTAGTTGTCTCCTGAAAGAACATTTTTCTCTCCCACTGCCTTCACAGAAAGATAAAAATGGCTCAAAATATAGTATAGAAATAAAGGGACTATTTTGAAGTGGAGACAAAGACATTTTGACTCAAGAAAGGATTATCACCGTTGTTAGAGAAAATCTTTAAAAAAATGTTTTACTTTTTAAAAGGTTCTAATAGCACATTTGAAAAATTTTTATTAAATTTATTGGGGTAACATTGGTTAATAGGTTCATATAAGTTTCAAGTGTACATTTCTATGATACATGACTTGCCCTGCATGCCCACCACCCAAAGTCAAAACGTCTTCTGTCACCATGTATTTGGCCCCCTTCACCCTTTGCTACTCCACCCTTACACCCCCCTTTTGCTCTGGTGACCACCACACTGCTGTCTGGGTCTATGAGTTGCAGTTTTATATCCCAGACATGAATGAAGTCATAAGGTTCTTAGCTTTTCTGACTGATTTATTTCGCTTAGCATAATAATCTCAAGGTCCATCCTTGTTGTCACAAATGGCAGTACATCATCTTTTCTTATGGCTGAGTAGTATTTCTTAGTATGTATGTGCCATATCTTCTTTATCCAATCCTCTACTGAAGGACACTTTGATCGTCTCCATGTCTTGGCCACTGTGAGTAGTGCTGCAGTGAACATAAGGGTGCGTAAATGCTGGGTCATGTGGCAACTCTATTTTTAGTGTTTTGAAGACCTGCCACACTGTTTTCCACAGTGGCTGTACCAGTGTACATTCCCACCAGCAGTGAATGATGGTTCCCTTTTCTCCACAACCTCTCTGACATTTGTTATTACCTGTCTTGTTGATAACAGCCATTCAAACAGATGTGAGGTGATATCTCATAGTTTTGATTTGTATTTCCTTAATAGCTAGTGAAGTTGAACATCTTTTCATGTATCTGTTGGCCATCTGTATGTCTTTTCAGGAGAGCTGTCTGTTCATGCCCTCTGCTCATTTTGGGGGGGGGGGTCTTTCATTTTATTTATTTATTTTTAATATATTTTATTGATTGTGCTATTACAGTTGTCCCATTTCTCCCCCTTCATTCCCCTCCACCCTTCACACCCCCTCCCACCCACATTCCCCCCTTTTAGTTTATGTCCATGTGTCATAAGTTCTTTAGCTTCTACTTTTCCCACACTATTCTTGCCCTCCTCCTGTCTATTTTCTACCCACCATTTATGCTACTTCTTCTCTGTACCTTTTCCCCCTCTCTCCTCCTCCCACTCCCCTGCTGCTAACCCTCCATGTGATCTCCATTTCTGTGGTTTTGTTCCTGTTCTACTGTTTGCTTAGTTTGCTGTTGGTTTAGGTGTGGTTGTTAATATCTGTGAGTTTGCTGTCTTTATACAGTCATATTTTTATCTTCTTTCCTTAGATAAGTCCCTTTAACATTTCATATAATAAGGGCTTGGTGATGATGAACTCCTTTAATTTGACCTTATCTGAGAAGCACTTTATCAGCCCTTCCATTCTAAATGAAAGCTTTGCTGGATAGAACAATCTTGGATGTAGGTCCTTGACTTTGATGACTTTGAATAGTTCTTTCCAGCCCCTTCTTGCCTGTAAGGTCTCTTTTGAGAAATCAGCTGACAGTCTGATGGCAACTCCTTTGTAGGTGACTATCCCCTTATCCCTTGCTGCTTCTAGAATTCTCTCCTTCATTTTAATCTTGGCTAATGTAATTATGATGTGCCTTGGCGTGTTCCTCCTTGGGTCCACCTTCTTTGGGACTCTCTGAGCTTCCTGGACTTCCTGGAAGTCTATTTCCTTTGCCAGAATGGGGAAGTTCTCCTTTATTATTTGTTCAAATAAGTTTTCCACTTGTTGCTCTTCCTCTTCCCCTTCTGGTACCCCTATAATTTGGATGTTGGGATGCTTAAAGATGTCCTGGAGGTTCCTAAGCATCTCCTCATTTTTTCGAATTCTGTTTCTTCCTTCTTTTCTGTTTGGTTATTTCTTTCTTCCTTCTGGTCTACTCCATTGATTTGAGTCCCAGTTTTCCTCCCATCACTATTGGTTCCCTGTGCGTTTTCCTTCATTTCACTTATTGTAGCCTTCATTTGTTCATCTAATTTGTGAGCAAAATCAACCAATTCTGTGAGCATCCTGATCACCAGTGCTTTGAACTGTGCATCTGACAGGTTGACCATCTCTTGGTCGCTTAGGTGAATTGACTCTGTGGCTTTGATCTGTTCTCCTGTTTGAGCCATTTTGTTTTTTTTTTTTTGGGGGGGGGGGCTGGTCTGGGCATGGTTGTTACATAGTGAGGGGTGGAACCTTAGGTGTTCCCTAGGGTGGAGCAGCCCAGTTGCTGGGTTGTGATGCTGTATGTGGGGGCAGGGTCCTAGAGGGAACAATGGCACTTGCTCTGCTCTCTCTTGGATTCCAGTCCCTTCCGCCACTTCCCTTTCGCCTGGATTATCTGAGCTCGAATGTGGGACTGCCTCGTCAGGCAGCCACCTTGCGAGGTCTCACTGGGTCTGCCCATTGCCACCCCATGCCCGGGGACCACTAGCTGCCAACTATGCACCTGGGGTCTTCCAGCCACTGCTGCCTGTGCACCCAGTCCACCAACCTCCACCTTTTCCTGCCTCGAATCTGCTTCTCTTACCGATCTGGAGGAATGGTTGTCGGACTTCCATACAGTTCAATTTTCTATCAGTTCTGGCTGTTTTCTTGTTTCTAAATCTTTGTTGTCCTTAATTTTGATTGTGTGAAGAGGCACAGTGCGTCCACCTACACCTCCATCTTGGCCAGAAATCTCATTTTTTAATTGGATTGTTTGTTTGGTGTTGAGCTATATGAGTTCTTTATATATTTTGAAGATTAACCCCTTGGTGGAGCTAATACTGTTTGCAATTATCATCTCTCATCCAGTTTTTATTTTGTTCCCAGTTTCTTTTGCTGTGCAGAAGCTTTTTGGTTTGCCCCTTTGCCTTTGGGGTCAAATATTCATAAAATATTCTCCACAACCAAGGTCCATAAGTTTAGCACCAGGTTTTTTCTATGTACTTTATTGTTTCAGATCTTATTTTTAGGTATTTAATCCATTTTGAATTAATTTTTACACAGGGGAAAAACTGTAATCTAGTTTTATTCTTTTGCATGTGGCTTTCCAATTCTCCCAGCACCATTTACTGAAGAGGCTTTCTCTTCTCCATTGTGTGTTTTTGGCTCCTTTGTCAAAAATTATTTGTCCATACACCTGTGGCTTTATTTCTATGCTCTCAGTTCTGTGTCATTGGTCTGTGTGTCTGTTCTTCTGCCAATACCACTCTATTTTGATTAGCATAGCTCTGTAGTTAATTTGAAGTCAAGTAGTGTGATACCTCTGAGTTTGTCTTTTTTCAGGATTGCTTTGGCTATTTGAGGTCTTTCATGCTTCTATACAAATCTGACAATTTTTGTTCTATTTCTATAAAAAATGATATTGTGATTTTGGTGGGGATTGCATTAAATCTGTATTTTTCTCTGGATAATATGTCATTTTAATTATGTTAATTCTTCCAATCCATAAAAATGGAAAATCTATCCATTTCAATGTGTCTTTTTCAATCTCTTAATAATTCCTGTGGTTTTCAGTGCATGGGTCCTTCATGTGCTTTGTTAAGCACATGATATTTGATAAAATATCCTAGATATTTTATTCTTTTGGTTGCAATTGCAAAAGGAATTGTTTATTGCATTTCTTTTTTAAATATATTTTATTGATTATGCTATTACAGTTGTCCCATTTCTCCCCATCATTCCCCTCCACCCTGCACACCCCCTCCCACCCACATTCACCCCCTTTAGTGTATGTCCATGTGTCATAAATTCTTTAGCTTCTACATTTCCCACACTATTCTTGCCCTCCTCCTGTCTATTTTCCACCCACTGTCTATGCTACTTATTCTCTGTATCTTTTCTCCCTCTCTCCTCCTCCCACTCCCCTGTTGTTAACCCTCCATGTGATCTCCATTTCTGTGCTTCTGTTCCCGTTCTAGATGTTTGCTTAGTTGACTTTGTTTTAGGCGTGGTTGTTAATATCTGTAAGTATGCTGTCTTTTTACTGTCATATTTTTTATCTTCTTTTTCTTAGATAAGTCCCTTTATCATTTCATATAATAAGAGCTTGGTGATGATAAACTCCTTTAACTTGACCTTTTCTGGGAAGCATTTTATCTTCCATTCTAAATGAAAAGCATTTTATCTTCCATTCTAAATGAAAGCTTTGCTGGATAGAGCAATCCTGGATGTAGGTCCTTGCCTTTCATGACTTGGAATATTTCTTTCCAATCTCTTCTTGCCTGTAAGGTCTCTTTTGAGAAATCAGCTGATAGTCTGATGGGAACTCCTTTGTAGGTGACTGTCCCCTTATCCCTTGCTGCTTCTAGAATTCTCTCCTTCATTTGAATCTTGGGTAACGTAGTTATCATGTGCCTTGGTGTGTTCCTCCTTGGGTCCAACTTCTTTGGGATTCTCTGAGCTTCCTGAACTTCCTGGAAGTCTATTTCCTTTGCCAGAATGGAGAAGTTCCCCTTTATTACTTGTTCAGATAAGTTTTCCACTTGTTACTCTTCCCCTTCCCCTTCTGGTACCCCTATAATTTGGATGTTGAGACATTTCAAGATGTCCTGGAGGTTCCTAAGCCTCTCCTCATTTTTTTGAATCCTTGTTTCTTCCTTCTTTTCTGTTTGTTTGTTTGTTTCTTTCTTCCTTCTGGTCCACTCCATTGATGTGTGTCCCAGTTTTCTTCCCATCACTATTGGTTCCCTGTGCATTTTTCTTCATTTCACTTAGTGTAGTCTTCATTGGTTCATCTAATTTGTGAGCAAAATCAACCAATTCTGTGAGCATCCTGATCACCAGTGTTTTGAACTGTGCATCTGTTAGGTTGGCTATCTCTTGGTCGCTTAGGTGAATTGGCTCTGTGGCTTTGATCTGTTCTCCTGTTTGAGCCATTTTTGTTTGTTTGTTTGTTTGTTTTGGTTTTGTTTTGGTTTTTGGTCTGGCTGTAGCTGTTACATAGTGAGGGGCGGAGCCTTAGGTGTTCCCCAGGGCAGTGCAGCCCAGTTGCTGCATTGTGACACTGTATGTGGGGGTGGGGATCCAAGAGGGAACAATGGAACTTGCTCTGCTCTGTCTCATATTTCAGTCCCTTCTGCAGCTTTCCCCAAGCAAATTGTGCCCTTCTGGTGCAGATTCCCATGTGGGTGGGCTTGTGTACATTCTAGGACCCTGTGGGTCTCTCCAAAGCACTCTTCTGTGAGGCTGGGAGTCTCTCCTGGCACTTCAACCCTGCAAGTGTTTTCAATCAGTGTTTTTTTGCCTGGATTATCTGTGCGTGAATGTGAGACCACCTGGTCAGCCAGCCGCCTTGTGTGGGCTCACTGGGTCTGCCTGTTGCCACCCCATGCCCGGGGTCCGCTAGCTGCCACCTGTGTGCCTGGGGTCTTCCTGCCACTACCTGTGCACCCAGGTCCGCCAACCTCCACTTTTTCCTACTGTGACTCAGCTCCTCTTACCAGTCTGGATGAATGGTTGTCGGACTTCCGTACAGTTCAATTTTCTATCAGTTTTGCTTGTTTTCTTGTTTCAAAATCTTTCTTGTCCTTAATTTTGGTTGTGTGAGGAGGCACAGTGTGTCTACCTACACTTCCATCTTGGCCAGAAGTTCTGTTTATTGCATTTCGTTTTCTGAAGTTTCATTGTCAGCATATAGGAAAGCACTGGATTTTTGCACATTGATTTGTTTATTGTTTCTATTAGCTTTTTGGTGGGGTCCTCAGGGTTTTCTATGTCCTCTGAAAAAAGCTACACTTTTACATCTTCCTTCCCAGTTTGGATGCCTTTTATTTCTTTCTCTTACCTGATTGCTCTGGTAATCAGAACTATGTTAAATAAGAGTGGTGAGAGTGAGCATACTTGTCTTGCTCTGATTTTTTCAGTTTTTCACCAATGAGTATGATACTGGCTAAGGGTTTGGTAATAGTGCATCCAAATTTTAAATTTTAAAATTTTTAAAATTTTATTTTTCAATTACAGTTTATACTCAATACTATTGTGTAGCAGTTTCAGGTGAATAGGCTTTCTTTTTGTTGAAAGGAAAGCTTTGCCTCAGTCTTTACTCATGAGTTTCTGTTTTACTTGACTCTTATTCTTATTGTTGGCTTCACTATCTTCTCTTCACCTTCCCTTAATATTTCCATGTTGCTGTGTTGATACTTACGGTCCTGACAAGCCATTTCATTCCCTTCCATGCTGCCTTTTCCAGCAGACATGAACTGCAGTATCTTCAGAAGTGCATCACAAATGTTTCTCCATCCATTCGTTGATTTGTGCATTCAGCAAACATGTCATGAGTCTGCCATTGACAAGATGTGGCAGATACAAACACAGAAATCCATTTCCACTCTCAAGGAACTTTCATTTTAGTAAGAACTAGACTGTTTGGAAACCATCTGACAATATTACAAACTATATTAAAATTTCAAAGTGTAGTAAATTTCTCAGGGACCATCATCATTCCTAGGTGCTTGAGGGTTCTGATTAGCTGATGCATTTGTAATACTAACCTAATGGGCAAGATGGAATTAGAGTCCTCGATCTGAGTCTAGAAGCCCTCAGTGTGCTAACAGTGCAGGGAGAGAAAGCTGAGAGAAGGCTGATGGAAGTCTGGACCTTCAGCAAAGAGTGGGCATAAATTCACGGAAGAGAGCTCTACATTCCTCTAGCTCACCAGTCCTAAACTAAGGTAAGATACGAGGTTCCTGGGGATTAGGCTTTTCCTGTTGCAGAGCTGCATCAAGACATTGCAAGCTTACCTGGAATGATTCGCATCCCCTCGCTTACAGTCTCCCTGGCCAAACTAGCCAGACCTGGCACAAACCTCAGAGCCCACAGTGAGTTTCTGACATCCAGCTAGCAGTAATGTACACAAACCCAATAGAAACCAATGTTTTTATGAGGTAAATGATCCTTAATGTCAAAAACACACCCACTTTGGGCTAGTTTAGGAGATGTCAATTCAGACAGAGGCCTACACCTAAAATAAAGAGCTTAAAAGAGCATTCTGGATTTCACCTCTCCCCTCAAGCCCATACTTGAAGACAGCATCTGTGTAATGTTAATGGTTGTTAAGTTAAAAGGTATTCGTTTAATGGAACAGTTTCAGTATTCAGCATGAAGTTGCCTTCTGCCATGTAGCCTTGGGCATAAAGTGATTAAACTATGATGCCCAGAGCCTCAGCTTCTGGGCTATTTAATATTGCTATGCACCATAAGCCCTGAGATGATGAGGAATCTGTTCGCAGTTTACATTCCCAGCAGAAGGTGACTCCTTTTGGCCTAGAGGGATTTAAATCCTCCTCCCTTCACTGCAGCAGGCAGACTCACGCTGACCCTGCACAGTGAGTAGATAAGACAGGCCCAAGTCTAATTCAAGGTAGGGATAGGACCTTCATTCTGCAGCCATTCCCAGGGTTTAAACACAAAGAAAATAATCTGTAGTCACTAATAAAACAAGAGACAAGAACAGAAGTCTGAGCACAGAGCCCTTGAGACAAGGACAATTAGGGGCAAATTAAACGGGCCGCAGCCCACTGATCACCTCTCATGTGCCAGGCACTCTGCTACACAACTTAGCATTTATGACCTCATGTAATCTCCCCTACAGACCTGTCAAGAACATACTATTATTGTCCCTATTTTACTGACAACACAAAGGCTTAGAGGAATGAGTTAAGTTGACCAATACCACAGCCAATTAATGGTGGAACTGAATTTCAAACTGAAGTCTGCTTGACTTCAAAGCCTAAGCTCCTTACTGCAATTCCAACAGTGAGTGATGGACAACTCCCTAATCAAGGGAGGGTAACTAACTGGTGGTGAAAACCACTATGGACATTTTTCATTTCCTTGTTTCTGAATGTGCTTAATAAAGTAGGTATGATTCTCATGCCAACGGGCAGACTTAGTCATTTTCAACAGATCCTTTTGTTAGTTCCATAAAATCCAAAGTCAAAGAATCATTTCAAGTGCTGTTACATACAGACACTTGAACCAGTACACCATACCTGTTATCCACCATACCTGTTAGATTCTGGAACACAGAAAGGAAAAAAAAAAAAAAGATAACCACCCCGTGTTCAGAATTCTGCCTTGATATGACTTATGCTATCTCAATGTGATATTCATTGTAGCATTATAAGTATTTTTAGAGATATAACACAGTTCCTGTTGCCAAGGGTCTTATGCTTGCCCCTGGGAGCCCAGAGACAGAAGATTCAATAATACTTGAGAACATAAACAATTTAAGCCCTTAACAGCCCAGACCATACTAAAGTCATGCAGACAATCAAAAGACCTCAAAAGAAAGCCTTTGCTACTCTGTTATGTGAATAATCAACTCACAGACCTCATCTTACTGGACTAAAATCAGAAAAGAAACTTGTTCATATACTTTACACAGCATAAATAAATCATTTAAAATTATAATTGTTCTGGAACTTTGGGTGCCCAGAGTCAAAAGTTGAAATTGAACAAGACTATAGGTATTGTACCAATTAATCCCTCTGGCAATCTCTAGAATAGTCCTGTGAGTTAGAAACTTCTTGCAAAAGACAGAGGCATTGTCTCACCCTGAGCAAACAGCTTCTTTCCTGATGGGCCCTGCTTCATTAACTTCTAATGGGTACTCTTAATATTCAGTTTGTACTTTTAAACTTTTAAAGCCTTTATCAGATGTTCTTTGAAATCAAATGCATACCAATAAAATACACATGTTTCCAGAGTGATCATATTTCTTTTAAACCTATTCACAAAGACCTTGGGAGGGCAAAGAATGCATTTAATGATAGGAACTACCATGGCGCCAGTAATGAATGGTTCAGTCTGCCAAAAATAGCCAAAACTAAGGCAATACTTTTTTAAAGACTTGTTTTTGCTTTAGCAATTTAAAACATTTTCACATATATTATTTTATTTTGTTTCTCTGACAACCATAAAACCAAGTAGAATGAATTTTATTATCCCAATTTTCAATTAAGGAAACTATGGTTCAGAGCATTCAAATAACAGAGCCAAGCTTACACAGCCAGAATGTGGCCAAGTCAGCACCAGAATTCCAGCCCTCTGGCCCCCAGCCCACTGCCATTTCAATTCAGCTATTATTGGTATCAAACAATATAACTTCTATTCTCATGTGATCTCTGCACAGACAGGTTGCAGGTCTTATTTGTCTTTGGGTCCCTGGCATGTGACTTGGGACAAGTAAGTGTTTATGGCAGACCAGAAATAAAGAATTTTCATTTTACTGTCTGTGCTTTTTGCGGACACTATTACCAGTTAGTTTGGGTGAGCTATTATTCATAAGAGCAAAGTTTCCAGTTTTAAAGAGGCTTGGGACAGTAGCTTCCTTCCATTCCATGGCCACACAAGGGTTTCTAAACATAACTAGTCATCTTATGAACCCATCCCCAGAGGGATCTGGCAAGTTAGTGGATAGCTTGGTCCACCTCATCCCTCTAAATCCATCCATCCTTACTTGGGAGCGGGGACTGTCGCACCCAGAACCCACTTCTCAGGAAATATCCTGACCTAGAGAGTCTCTCCTAGGAGGGTTCCTAGACAAGGCCTTGCAGGGCAGCGGCCATGATCTTCTCCCAGGGACACCACCCCCAAAACTGGCATAACTGATTAGAGCCAGGTTGGTGCTTGACCCAAAGGCTGTTGATGGGCAGCCCCAAACCTTTGAGGTGTCCCAGCAAGAAGCCTGGGCCCCCTAGAAATGATGAGAATATATAAGGCAATCAAATGTTCTTTATCAAGAATTCAAAGCAAAGATAGAAGGAAAGAGAGTGAGAAGAGAGACTCAAAGACGAGACACACTGATGGTAGAACTTCAGAGAAGTTCATGGGAAATCTTCTACCTGAGTTTCAGCTGATGTGACAGAGGTATATATAAGGTCATGCAATGCACTGCATAACAGTATTCCCATCACCACCAGACAGCACATCCTGGTTAGGTCGTAGCTGTGGTAAAATTGTCACACAGCACATTGGTCACGTGTTTGTGGTGATGCTGGTGTAAACAAATCTGCTGCATAGCCAGTCACGTACAAGTATAGCACTTACAATTACATACAAGACATAGTACTCAATAATGGATAACTATTATTGGCTCATATACTTACTACACTATGCTTTTTGTCATTATTTTAGAGTGTACTTTTTGTACTTATTTTAAAACATGTGCTGTAAAGCAGTATGCTGTGTTATGCTGGCAGTAGCCTCATGTATCTCGGGTTTACTGCGTCTTTTGATTGCATCATTTTCTTTTGTGCTGATATAATCCTGTGTTGTTTTATAAATTCAGTATAGCCTAAGTGTACAGTATTTACAAAGTCTATAGCAATGTAATAGCAATGTACAGTGATGTCCCAAGGCCTTCATAATTCACTCACCACTCACTCATTCATTCACCCATGGCAATTGGTAGTCCTGCAAGCTCCATTCATGGTAAGTGTCCTATATAGGTGTGACATTTCTTAATCTTTTATACCAGATTTTACTGTGCTTTTTCTATGTTTAGATGGGTTTAGATGCACAAGTATCATTGTGTTACAGTTGCCTGTAGTATTCAGTACAGGAACATGCTGTACAGGCTTGTGGCCTGGGGACCATAGGCTGTGCCACACAGCCCAGGTGTGCAGTGGGCTATGGCATCCAGGTTTGTGATGTTCACACAAAGATGAAATCACCTAATGACGTATTTCTCAGAACATAATTCCATCATTAAGCAGAGCATGACTGAACATGTATTTGGACCAACGACTGTATTACATTTTAAGGGATTTCTTGATCTTCTAAAGCCCAACTTCAGACCCATTGAGAGTCTATGACCACAGAGCAAGGATTCTTAGTTCATCTAAGGCAGCTATGGCATCACACTCATCTCTGATGCTTAGCACATAGTATAGAGCTTGGATATATCAGATGCATTTTGGTCAGAAGAGTAAGTGAATGAATGAATGAGTGAGTGGATAAATGGGTAAAACAAATACAAATTGGATTTCATTCCCTATGGACAGTGTATTGGGAACACCCTCTTTCTCTCTCTTATGAAATATGTGATTAACATAAGCTGGGTAGCATGGCTGGTAGGAAAGCCTGTCACTTGCATATACCCAGATGTTTAGCATATCCATCAACAAAGTCATGGACACACCATAACCTTCCACATTCAGAACTGGAAGGGCACTGTGCCTGTCAGTAAACAAATGTGAACTTGGAATGTCATAGCCTGAAAGGGCAGTGCTACTTTTCCAGTAGATATAGAAATGAAAATCTACATGTTTTGTACCTGAAATGTATGTGTAATGACTATTTAGAATTTAAGCTATTTTTTCTTAATATACAAAAGTTGTATATTAATCAAAATTTAAAATTTAAAAATAATAATTGACACTTTTATGTCTTTTCTGACCTTTTGGCAAAAAGCTTAGTTATTTTCAATATCTAGGATTCCATTTTAGAGTGAACATAAGCTGGCTTTTCAATTCACTTCATATGTTCTACTTGACAGAGAGAAAGAGAGACACCAAGAAATAGGGACTGAGAGAGAACAGCATATTTTCATTCAGTTACTTTGGCCAGGTTACTTGGGATATTACCCATTTAGAGTTGGACCAGAGCATAAGTTCTTTGAGACAAGAGCAGGCCATATAGCTTTGTATTAGCCTCCTTTGCCCACTGCCAATCTAAGTGTGTTACAAATAAAGGGATTTTAATTAAATTTATCTAATATCTTACCCAGAAAGTGGGCAAGACAAATCTGCTTTTTGACTTGGGGTGGGAAAAAAAATAATTATAGCAGAATTTAATGATCCCAAATTTTTAAAAAAGATTAAAGTTATATGAAACTGATTACATTTAATGGTAAGAGTCTATCCTGTGGTATTTAATATTTTTAAATTTCTCACTGGGTATGTTTTACAATTGCATATCTTTATATGAGGACTTTTTCCCCACTTTGGATCATGTACTCTGGGTGTGTAAGAAAAGTGAGGGTTCACTTTACTCAACAATGCACAACTTACAGGGACTCATCTGTCTCAGCATTTCCTCCTGGATACCAGTGGCACAAAGTTTTGTATTGTGCTTCCATCTGAGGAGCACAAATATTATCTTATTAGTATAATTAAAGCCCATTAAGAGGAGTTTACACTTGGCATGTGGCAGAGCTAACCCCAAGGACCTAAGTTTTACTAACTACGCTTACCTAAGCATAACATTTATTCTTTTAATGTGATGTTCAAAACATAGTTACTGTATTCAACATGTGTGGGGAGAGAGGAGTGAAGAAACCATTATTTCCTAAATATCCTTTATGTGACAGGGACTTTGCAAAGATTATCTTAACCTAAGGAATTCCTTGTACTGATTTTATAGACCAGGAAATTCAGCTACAGAGAAGTTAAGGGACTTGCCCAAGTTCACACAGCCAGGAAACAGTGGAGTCAGGGTTTAAATCTAGGATACACTGCCCTCAAAGTTTAGGTCCTAAACTGGCAGTAGATGGTGGTCTGAATCACTTCCATTATTGCAAACCATGCATTAAAGACCAGTTCTGCTTGGTAGGGTTATGAGACAAAGACTCAAACACTTGCTCTCATAGTTCGGAGCCATCACTTGAGGCAAGTATGATCCAAAAGCCAGCATTAGGTCCCACCCTCCACCCTCCACCGGAGGTCAGAACCAGGAAGTGTGGTAATTGCTTCTACTCTTAAAAAAAAAAAAAAAAAAAAAAAAAAAAAAAAAAAAAAAAAAAAAAAAAAAAAAAAAAAAAAAAAACCTAATAGGTCAGAACAAGGTGCTCCTCTGACCCAACAGTGGGAGGACAGGTTAAAGATCAGAAAGACGTCATCTGAACTCAGAACTTGGCTCTCTCAGGTTTAAATGCTTTATCATGTAACTTTGGCCATGGCACACTGGGAGAAGCAATGAGAATTTTATCAGGAGTCAAGGCTTGCATTCTACTTCTGCCTCAATGTCACTTTGTAGGGTGACCTTGCTCTATACCCCTGACTTCTCTGTTCTCATCTTTGGAGTAGGGGTAACCATGTCTCCCTAATGTCTAGTATTTTAAGCTGGTTTTTAAAGTAGAACTAACATGGCCTTGGAGCAGGAACTAGCACACAGGGTCACACTCCCCCTGCACACCACAGAGGTTGGTAGAGGAGACCAGACTATCAGGCTGCCTCCAGCCCCAGTACCTTTCCCTAACCATGCAAAGGCAATCTGTACTTCCAGACCCCAAACCTCTACCTATCTGTGTCAAACCCAAATGTGCAAGGTGAGTCCCAGGAGGTCATGTCCCCAACAACCCCATGATTTCCGCCAATGTTCTTTAGTAGTTCCAGATATTGTAACCCCACAGCTATCCAGGATCAGAACTGAAGAACTTAAAAGGCTCCAGGAGGATGTGATGGCTTATATCCACATCAAGTAGACAGTCCGTGGCATTATCTTCTCATAGGTGACAACACAAACTCATGGGGCAGTGGTGGAGGAGCTATGTTTACATGACACTTCATATCCTGGAAGGCGCATGGGGATCCCCATACCCTAGTAACCCAACCCCATGGCCTTGCATCAAAGTGAACTCAAGACAATCTCTGCCATGTGCTCTTCTGTCACCACCCCCCAGCCTGAAGGAAATGGCCAATGGCTCCAGAGGATGACCCGAGCCTTTCAAAATCAAAAAGGCTGTAGAATACCCAGCCAGTAGAAGAGGAAGGAGGCCTTTAAGAAAATGTGTTTAACGTTGGAAGAAAAAACACAGCAGGTCTTGAAGCTCTTTCCGTAGTCTTCAAACTAGAGAAACAAATGACCAGATCTGAGGGTTACAGTCAGCAGGACCTTCAGCCTGATGAAGCTCTGTATTTCTGTGATATTAATGGCTGTTGGGAAGTGGCTTGTGAGCTCACACTGTGAGGCCCTCAACATACACTGTCTGAATTAATCCTCATGACAATCTATCATCCTCTGGCATGTACCAGTGGTACTACCTTGAGCCAATCATTAATATCTCTAGGCTTGACTCTCTTCTTATGCCAAGGTAAGAACTACCAACATATATGTCAAAGTCCCAAAGGATTATGCCAAGGAATGGAATGGAGTGGATAGCAGCAAGCCGTGTTGAGTGGGTAGGTAACTTTGATACAGAATGGTGGCAGGGGAGGGGTGAGGGGAGAAGCAATATACTGTAAATGAATGGCAGACTCTCTAGGGAGAAAAGAAAAGGCAAATTCAATAAGTAGTTTCAAAGTATGAGCCTCAAAACAAATGTCTTTCTTCCTTGGAATACTACTGTTTGGTGCCAGCTTAAGAAGCTAGACTATATCCTGTCTGCTTCAAAAAATAGACTGGATAACAGGAAACAGTTTCAGATTCCACAGTGATTATAGCTACTTAAGTTTGACTTACCAAATACTGTCTCAAACAGATGGCATGTAACATTTGATTAGGGGCTTATCCTGCTAACCCATCAGGAAACCTTTCTTTTCCTCTTAATATAGAAAAGATGGCAAGGAAGGAAGGAAATAAATTGACATTCTTGCTTATATTCCATGTATATTAGTTCTGCCCAATGTTTGTGCCTTTCCCAAAATGAATCTATGCTTATTACCACTCAAGGTAAAACTACATAACATTGACATCATGGAATCTTGGTAAAGAAAGATAATAAATATCATCTCATCTAACCTTGTATTTTATAGAAAGAAATGGAGACTGAGAAAGGTTAGTTGATTTGCCCAAGGTCACACCGTGGCAAATCTGGGACCAGGTCTATCTCCAGGTCTGGCATTCACACTAGTCTTTATATGTGCATAGTGTTCAATGTGAGGAAAACATACAAATCTGTCAGCACCATTATTGCTAAATTAACACCAGTCTATGATGAGCAGTCATCAGAACTTGAAGCTCATGGGTAATGCCATTAAAGTCCAGTTAATGAGCCAAAGCTTGGTTCTTCAAAACACTTACCATTAATCAGCATTTGGCTTTGGTTTGTGACAAGTGTTTTCAAAATATCACAGATAATTACACTATTCTTTGTTTTACCTAGTGTAAATACAAAAGTCAAAGAAAATGAGAATTGGATAAATGACAGTTTCCAGAATGCAAATAATGAGTCCCACGGAGAGGGTACCATGTGTTCATCTTTCTAGCAGCCAAATGTAATTTGGGAAGTAAAGAGGCCACTGTGAGATTACAAAATGTGAGCTTTCTACTTGGTGAGGATGAAAAGGCCTCTCTTCACTAGAGCAAAGCACAGATAGCAAGCAGAACCAGCTAAAAATGCAGTTACACAGGAATTACTCTAGGCTTCATTCCCCCACAGTCAATGGCAGTGCCCCCACAGTCAATGGCAGTGCCTCTGGAGAGAGGCTTCCCTGCTCTAGAGGGGGAAGAGGCAGTGTACTGGGAGGACTTGGGAACTCAGCACACAGTGGCCTGGTGCTAGGAAAATGGCAAAGGAGAGGAAACCAGGGGAGGGAGTAAAGAGGAGGTTGATGCCTTAGCTCTAAACTCCATGGTTCCATGAACAGTTCTTATAAAATATTCTTCAAGTTTCCTAGGGCAGTTCATCTGTGATCTGTCTGTCTATATATCTATCTCTTTAAAGTTATAAATAAAAACTTAACTGTGGTTAAGTTTAGGTCTCCTGAAAGACAAAGGAACCCTTCATTCACTAGCCTTAGAACAGCATTATTCTTCACCTAGTCTTACATTAATTAAAAGTGTGTTTATCAATTAACCAGTCACCATCAATCACCCTATTAATACTTTACATTTATTAAGAAGTCACTGTGTTCCAGAGACAATGCTAAGTGCTTTCCCTGCATTACCTCATTTACTAGTCACAATGACCCTTAAGATGATAATAACAATCATAATTATATTCAGGAACTTACTCAACACATATTAAGCACCTGTGTATGTCACTGTTCTAGCCATTGGGTATAGGGCAGAAAATGATACAGGCAAACTCTCTCCTCTCTCTTAGGTAACTTACATCCATTTAGCTATTGCCATATAACAAATCTCTCCAAAACTTACTGGCATAAAACAATTAGTATTTATTGTTGCTTATAATATATAAGCTTCCTGAGTAGGTTTTCTGATCTTAGCTGGATTCTCTCATGTATCTGTAGACAACTAGCAGATTAGATGGTGTACAAAGGCCTTCCATGGGAAGATTCTGTCCTGCTCCACAAGGTCATTCATTCTCCGATAGCTCTCCTGGGCTTGTTCATATAGTAAAGGCAGGAGTCCCTAGAGAGAATAGAAATGTGCCAGGCCTTTGGACCAGATGGAGATCTAGCACAGTTCTACATGTGCCACATTCTGTTGGCCAAAAAAATGTTATAAGGTCAGTCAGTCAGATTCAAGGGTGGGGGAATGGAGTTCTCCTCGTAATGGGAAGAGCTACAAGGTCACATTGAAAAGTATATGGATTAGGTTCATTCCTAGGTACTTTATATTTCTTGTTGCTACATCAAATGGGATTTTTTTTTCCAGATTTCTGTTTCTGATATTTCATTGTTAGTGTACAAAAATGCCTTTGATTTCTGAATATTGACTTTGTGTCCTGATGATTTGCCAAATTCACTTATTAGCAGCAGGAAGAAAAAAAGAGCTGCTACCCTTTGTGACAACATGGATGGAATTGGAGAGCATCATGCTAAGTGAAGTAAGCCAGGCAGTGAAAGGTAGATACCATATGATCTCACCTTTAAGTGGAACCTAATCAACAAAACAAACAAGCAAGCAAAATATAACTAGAGACACTGAAATAAAGAGCAAACTGAGAGTAACCAGAGGGGAGGTGGGTGGGGATGAAGGGGGAAAGTGGGGAAGGGATTTCAAGAATAACTATGAAGGACACATGGACAAAACCAAGGGGGGATGGAATTAGGGGAGGGAGGTGAGGATGGTGGGGAGAGTGGGGGGGACATGCAGACAACTGTACCTGAACAACAATATAAATAAATAAACAAGCAAACAAACAAATAAATGAAAAAGAAAAGCATATGGATACAGAAAGGTCATTGGTGCATTCCACGTGCCATATGCATAATGGTAACTAAAAGAGTGCTAAGAAATTCATGAAAATATTTCATTTGAGTGTCACAATAACCTTGTGAGACTAGTTTCACTCTCAATCTTTGTTTCCCAGATGAAGAAATTGAGGCCTGAAAAAGTTTAAAAATGTGATCTCACATATAAGTGGAATCTAATGAACAAAATAAACTTATGAGCAAAATACAACCAGAGGCATAGAAACATGGAACAGACTGACAGCTGTCAGAGGGTAGAGGCGAGGTGGGGACTGATTGAAAGAAGATGAAGGGATTAGTCAAAGACCATATATGAAGGGCCCATGGACATGGACAACAGTGCGGGAATTGACTATGGAAGTGGTGTGTGGGCTAGGTGGAGGAAGAAGGAGAGGAAAAATTGGACAACTGTAATAGCATAAGCAATAAAATATTTTTTAATGTGTCTAAGATCCACAAATATTTTGTGATGGAGTCAGACCGACCCACTAAGTCATTCTTTCCAGCCTGGACACTTCAAGAGAGAGAAAATATATTTATAAAAATATGTCTCTTAACTACAAGGCACTTATAGTCCTACTGGGATATATAACATAAATCCATAAAGAATTAGTAACGATGCATATCATAAACCTATGTATGGTCATTGCCTAACAGTGAGGGAAGATAAGTTGGCGAGACTAGAGACAGAAGCTGCCATAAACTGGTGAGTCTGACCTGAAGTTTGAAGGGCATGGAGAGGGTTTTCTGGTAATAGCATAACCTCTAAGTAAAGACCTCTCTGCATCTTCCATGCTTATAGAATAAACTTTAATTTCTCTAGAATGGCATTCAGTATTTTTAACATATGGCTTTATCAGTTAACATTTTATTTAGCTGCAAAGCAGCAGAAAATCTGATGATGATTTTTACTCAAATATGGATTCTTTTCATGTCCAATGACTGTAGGAAAAAGCAGTCCATGGCTTCAATGTAGCCAGATGATGTCATCAAAGAACCAGAATCGTTCTGTCTTTCCCCTCTTCTATCCTACAAATATATCCCCATTCTTGGGGGTCTCATGGTGCCAGGATGACTGTTAAGAACACAAGTAATCATGAATGTTCCTACATAGGAAGAAGGGGGAGATGAGGAAGCCCAAGGAAATCATGCCAGCACAGCCTGTGACTTTATAAATGCTTTCCCATGACATCCACCAGATTACATCTTCTTCATTCTCTTTTACCAGAAGTTGGTCATGTAAGGCAAGCTGAGAAAGCTGGTGTTTCACTTTTCCAGCTCCATAACATGAGAAAACAAGAGCCGGTGGGGCTGTGACTGGCCTTCATATACACCATTTATAGCACTGACCTCAATATGGGTTCCCACCGCTTTCCCCAGTGCTTCTGCCCAATGCACCAGTAAACCAAAGTCGTCATTCCAAGAGCACTTCAATCAGTTGTTCTTCTGTTTCCCTTCTCCTTTTATGGACTGTGGAAATTCTCCCATGACTCTTCCCTGATCCCCAATAAGAGACATGAATGCTGCCTTCAGTCAGGTTTCCCTGGTCCTTTCTCTGCTGCTGTAGCACCCAGCAATTTCTGCTTCGGATTGCTCCTCCTATGGAATGAATGCATCCTCATCAAGCCAAGGACTATGTCTTGATTTTTGTTCTACGTGCAGCATCTCACCCAGCTGCTAGCACATGCAGACATCATGAAGGAAAGGGATTTTGCTCCATGATTCAGTGCACATGGAGGTTGGAGAGAAAAAGGCAGCCCAAATAATTTCAGGATTGTCAGGGGCAGGTGACCGGAACATTGGGGGTGCCATCAACTGTACTAGGAGAGTGCTGAGTTCTGTTTTGGCCTTGTCGAATGTGAGCTGATCATTGAACCCACAAACAGAAATCAAAGGCATGTATCTGGTTTCAGGAGAAAGGTCAGGATTTGAGTTCTACTTTGAAACTCATGGGCAAAAAGAAAGATTCAGAGTGGGAAGGGCTAAGGATTCCATCCACAGTCAGAGAAGATCATGAGCAAAGAGGAAGGAGAGCTCCAAAGAACAAGCGCATGTCAAAAGCACTGCCAGACAATGACACAGATCTGGCATCATTGACATTTTGCCAGACAAGAAACATTGGCTATATGCTCACCCAAATGGCCATGTGTCCTCATGAAATGCAATGGGGGCCAGACTTGAACAGGTGTTTTCAGTCCCAACTCTAAACTTCAGGTTTTCTATGGATGGGGACAACAAATATGTACTGCTATGAAGCAGTAAATGAATAAATGCATTGGCATGATTTCCTTACATAGAAAATAACAGAAACCCAGGGGAAATTGGCTTGAAATTGACTGAAATAAAGATAACTTACTAGCTCATGGTACAACAAGGATGGCTTTGCTTCAGGCATGGCTGGATTCAGAGCCTAAGTAATGTCCTTAGGACCCTGTCTCTCTCTACCCATCTCTCTTCATTTCTCATTTTCCCTTAATTTGGACTCATTGCCTCTTACTGCAGGTGGCTTTCCCTATGCATCCTGGAAAGGTGACAGAAAGCAACTTCACTTTTCATCATCTTTACAGTTTGTGATCCAAAGACTGAGTGAGAGCTCTCCTCCCTTCCTAAGCACATACATAGCAAATCTCAAGGAAGAATCTGATTGGTTGTTCTTGGTTTCCTGCCTATCCCCAAGCTAAAGGAAGGAAACACACTGACTGACTGGGCTTAGGGCACATGCTCACTTCTCTGGGAAGTCAGGTGTCCTCATTAAAAACCAGTTCTGTAGGCAGAAGAAGAGGAGAAAGGGGTGCTAGACAGACAAAAACAACAGTAGTCTTTTCTTAGAAGGACTGTGGCAAACAGGCTTTAACCCTTCAGGGCCTGCTTCCTTGTTAGTAGATTCAGACACCCGCAGCTTATTGATATTTCAGCAGTGAAGACCTGTTCCACTCCCTGTCCCTGCTGCCCACTTGCCTGTTTAGCTAATAAATAGCATATTTATCTCCCTCTGGGTTTTCAGACACATTTCAGGAAGAGGAACTAAAAGGAGACTTAGGCCAGTCACTCTCAAGGCTATTTCCAGGAACTGGAGATAGCCCTAGTTGCCTTATACCTCCATTTTGAATTCTCTTTGGCTCTTCCTCATACCTTCCTGAGCTATATCTTGGATTTCCACTCTGTATACTATTTCTTCGGGGCCTGGATATTACTTCATTCTCTCCTGACATAATCCCCTCACCAAGTTCCCATGACTAGGCCTCTACTCTTTCATTGAGTAGTTACCTGTACTAGAGTTATCTGCAACTGGAGACTAAACTCTGCTCAACTGCCAAGCCTTCTTCCCATTGCCCTGGTGGGACCTCTCCTGGGCAATCTCTGGAGGCTGGTTCAGATGCTGAGTCCCACCCCACACTGGTCAATCTCCAGTTATGATAGCTAGTAACATCCCCAATAAAAATTTTCTTTCTCCAAATGTACAGGATAATCAGGGCACATGGAACAGTGTTCTTGGAAGCATCTGAACAATCTTTAGTGCATTGTAAACACTTGATCTTCCCTCTGGAACCATGCAGAACTGGAAAGAATGCTTAACTCCTTACTTCTTTATTTCAAGGCCTTTATTGACACCCGGGCCTTTAAAGAGCTGGTACTGCTGGGTATCAAAGGTATGGAATCCCTCCTAACTCAGATCCTGCCCTTTCTGCCTGGTCCCCCTTTTCTACATAGTTTAGAACTTGTCATGGGATAGCTACCAAGTGGTTCCCTCCATTTCTCCAATATTTCTTTCAAGGCTCTTTTGCATAAAAATCCCTTTCTCTTCCTTTAGGCAAAGAGCAAAGAACTCATGCATATTGATGCACATAAATAGACTCTCAGCTCTGCTCCATTAATTTGCCAAACATGTTGGGACATGAACTCCAGCAGAAGAATAGGCCTGGGTTCAGGTGGAAATCTCTGCTTCAAGAAGAGGCATGTCACTGGAAGACTGTTTCCCAGTCTGGGTCAAAACATTCTTGGTATGTGCATTGGATATGGGTCACACACCACTTCACATCCTCTCAGCCCCATCCCACACTACAGCCACTGCTGTGCCATGGAGTTCCACGTGATCTTTGTCCGGGTTCCTGTGGATGTAATCTGACACCTATTGCGTTCTGTCCCCGTGTCTTCTCCTTTGCAAGATGCAGTGTGCCTGGGGAAAACTGGCACTAACACATTACAACCCAAAAGTAATGCCATGGGACCACCTCAATGACAGAAGCTAATAATATGTAGTTCCCTCTTTTGTCATGAAGACACACATTTTTGAGACAAAATTTATGCAGCTCCTGAGAACATTCCAAGTAAAATGGAATGGAAGTGGCAAACCAATAATTCATCTTCGTGTTGGTTTTCCTCCTTTCCTGCCTCATATCCCCTTTTTTCCACCCCTCTCCTCTGAGATCACTTTTCAAATAAAATACCTTAAGTTCTGCTTTCAGGGAAACCCAACTTAAGAGAGTATATCATGACTTCTTGCTAATTGAGAGAAAAAATAAAGCTTTGATATCAAAGGCCTTGTTTCAAATTCTGTCTAACTGTATTACCATAGACAAATCCTGTGGCCACCCTGGATCCAATTTCCTCCTCTTTAAAATGGGGGCAACATAAATGAGCCCACCGTGTTTGTCTCAGTATTAAACCAGATAGTCTGTGAGAGGAACTGCATGGCACACTTCACGTGGGGTAGCACACCATCCCTATTCATTGTATTCTTCTCCTCCTTGTTTTCACCCACTGCTTCTCACGGCCACTTCTTTTTAAAATTAGATAATTTTAAGGTAGAAATGAAAACAGGCATAATGAAGGTATAGTATAAAATATACTTTAGGTGTTTATACTTCATGGCATGTAGATGGATACACAAAATAGGTTTATAGTTGTGAGTATTCAAAACAGAGTTTATTCTTTTATTACTTATTAATTATTGTATTGTTTTTCCACACCAGTGACTCTAAACCTACTTTTGCCCCTCCCTGTATATAAAATTCATTAAACTGTACACCTAAAATTCATGTATTTTATGTAAGTTATATCATAATTTTTTGAAGTTTTTTTGAATCACCAGAAAGTTTATGGAAGTATTAAATACTCTCTAAAAGACACGGATACATCATTGTGCCAGAACATAAATTTAAAATAAAGATTTCATGAGCCTTTTGA
>PVKU01007451.1:59975-87482 GCA_004027475.1 Anoura caudifer
CCCCAATGTTCATAGCAGCACAATTTACAATAGCCAAGTGTTGGAAGCAACCTAGGTGCCCATCAGTAAATGAATGGATCAAGAAACTATGGTACATTTACACAATGGAATTCTATGCAGCAGAAAGAAAGAAGGAGCTCCTACCCTTTGCAACAGCATGGATGGAACTGGAGAGCATTATGCTAAGTGAAATAAGCCACACAGTGAAAGACAAATACCATATGATCTCACCTTTAACAGGAACCTAACCAACAAAACAAACGAACAAGCAAAATATAACCAAAGGCACTGAAATAGAGAACAGGCTGACAGTGACCAGAGGGGAAACGGGAGGGAATTTCAGGGGAAAAAGGGAAGGGTTTACAGGAACAAATATAAAGGACACATGGACAAAAACTAGGGGGGGTGGAAATGGGAGGGAGGTGGAGAGGGCTGGGGGGTGGGCTTAGATGGGAATAAAAGACAGAAAACTGTAATTGATCAACAATTAAAATTAAAAAAAGATTTGATGAGATGAACAACTAGATTCTTACTTTTATCAGAGCAGGAGCTCTAGCCTTTAACAAATTTGAAAAGAAAATCACCTTACTGATATATAAATATGTATTTAAATATAAGATATATAGAAATATTAAAATATATAATAAATATTAATATATGTAGTTAATAAAAGCATTTTCAATTAAAACTTGTTAAGAGAAAGAGTACCTTCTCTGACAGAAGTATATATTAGTATATAATATATTACAGATTAGGACATAATATATAATATAAAGTATATTATATAAAATTATATATAGTAACATATATATAAACAAAGTGAGCACTATATTAACTACTTTGTTTTTAATAAAGGAGTTGAGTCTGAACTAATAAAAGGACAAGTAAATTCTGGGATTAAACCAAGATGATGATGTAGCATAGCCCCTCGTGCCATTATTTAATTGTAACTGTATCTCAGCCAGTAGTCAACATCCACTCTAAGCATCAAAGGGCAAATATTGCATTCTTGGAACACAATTCAAATATCAGTGAAATTACACACAAGCATGGAAACAACCCACTGGACACCAGAGAGGTAGAGCCACAGTGTAACAATGGGCTGGAGAGGAGACAGCCGGATGGGAGCTGAGGAGGTGAGGAGGTCTGTCCCAGACCAGTCTTCTAGATCACTGAACTGTCTAGTCGAGAGCTTCGCAGAGGCCTCCAAAGACACAAAATGTTCCACCAGCCTTTAGCACCCACCACGCAGGGGCACCAACATGCCCAGAGCATTAGCCTGAGACACAGCACCCACAGGGTGAGACACCCACAGACAGGGATCTCAGTCTCTTCCCCACCCCTCCCCACAGCCCCACACAGTAGAGAAGCCAGAGCCTGGAAAAGAGGGGAGAGAAGAGAGAGGCTACAAAGCAGGATGAGATTCAACCTGCATCGACCTAGCTTTTAAAAACTGCTGATTTCTACAGTCTACCCTAGGTGTTGTTGAGGAATAGAAAAAGTGATTAAACATAGCACCACTGCAAGTACTGACTGAAAAAAAAAAGAATCCATTACATGTTTGTGCCCCAATATGTTAACATCCCCCAATTAACGACTTAATAAGAGATCAGTGATGACAGATGATAGACACACAGAGGTTCACGCGCACACACGTACACACATACAATAGGTCAAAATTCAAATAGTTTTTGAGTAGGCTAAAAATAACTATACCTATGGAGAGATTTCTGCTATGCACTGTATTGAACCCAGTGCATTTCCCATTCCTCCATTTCACCCTCACAACAAATATCACATTATCCCCATTTCTCAGATCAGCAAACAGACGTTAAGAGATTTAAGTAACTACCCTGAGCTCCTACAGTAAATGAGTGGCTAGTAAGTAGCTGTCTGCCTCTTAACCTCCTCTTACTGCTCGTCCTAAACCCTGAGTCATTAAATCAACCTAGTCCTACCATCTACCACCTCATTTTATAAATGTTTATTTAAACTTAGTGTCAGAGAAATTAAAGAATTTGTTCAGAATTGTTATTTAGTAGCAAAGAAAAGATTTCTAACATAAGAAGATCTTCTGGTTTTTACTATAGGGCTTATAATAAGGCTTTAAAAATTTACCAATTTTTATATACACTTTTGTTTTGAACAGAAATTGTCATGGTCTTAAGAGATTATGTTACAGGCAGGTGGCTAGCTCTGGTTGTGCTTTGTTGAGAGCAGGGAATGGAGGGGTCTTGTAAAATTCTAACCTACCTGTGAAGTTCAAAGGCATTTTTATCCTTTCAGCTGTCAGCACCATAATACTAGGTACATTCCCAGCACCTAGCACAATGCCTGGCACAGAGTAGCTGTTCAATAAATGCTTGCTGAATGGACAATCCATATAAATATAGCAGTGTACCCTGTTTTTATGCTTATAAATATAAAATATATTTATATTTATATTTACATAAAATATATAAATATATAAAGCAACGTACCCTGGTCAAAAGAAATAAGTTCCTTCTTCTTTAATATTGTGTAGGTAACTCTAATAAACAGATTCACTTTGGGTTTTTTTCTCCCAGCTCACATCAGTCCAACTTTTATTCACATCTGTAATACAGATGCATGCAAATGGACTCATCTGTCATCTCTTCTGAGTTAACCATTATGACATCATGGCCTGTCACCAAACATCAGGCCAGCTCTTCTGAGTTATTCTTTCTCCATTTGTGTGTTGCTTGTGTTATTTGTTCCTTTGTAATATAACCCACCATCCAGGAGTTGACTCCCAACTCTCTGTATCCCCATGATGGAGCAAGGCACTGCCTGCCTCTTTCTTGCTGATGAACGTTGCTGAAAGGCCTATGCAGAAACTTACAAAATGAAATGGGACTTTTCTTCCCCTCCCTTCTGTTAAATTCTAACTTACCTCCCTTCACCCACACAGGAAATCTTGCTGTCTGCCCCAGGCAGCCTCTGCCAGTCAGGCCAGGCCTGATCTTGTTCTCTGAATGTCTGAAGCAGGAAATACTGCTTTTATTCCAAAGTTATTTTGTCTTCACGGGGGAATTTTTTTTTCAGAGAAAGGTAAACGCAGCCAATCTGAGAAATCTTAGTTGATTATTTACTATTACTTAACCTTTGAAAGATTCCACTGCAAAACCGAGGGCAGGTACTTACATAGTTCACAGCCCAGGGAACTTTTTTTTCCCTCTGCATAACAAGTGAGCTAAGCTAATTAGCTTGTGCTTATATGTAAAGAGGCCAATTCTATGACTCCCTACATTACCCAGAATGCCTCACAGTGGACCTGCAGAGCAGTCTATTTGCTAACAAGGCTGATGGAGTTTGGTTTTACATCAATCCTGGTTACTGATGGAGCTTTGTAAATTAGCTTTACCTGTGCTCATGACTATCCTTAGCTGATCTTTACAGCATATAAGGGAATCTGATGATATAAGGACTAATAAAGACTTAAACTATATAAAATGAAACTTTCTTAAAGCAGGATGTCAAATCTCAAATGTGATTTTTACTGTTTTGAAATGTGGCTCTGGATTTCTGGAGCATCATTTCATAGGACTTGAGTTTTTATGCCAAATTTTTGGGCAGAGATAAGAACTGTTCCACTTCAGAAATATTATTATTATTATTATTATTATTACCTGAAGCAATTACTCAGAATACCTAAATGTTATTTGCAAAATAGTTAGGCATAATGCTGTGTAGAAACTCATGCTAAGAGTTGTCATTTTAAGGGGTATACAGAACACCGTCCATTCCTTCTTGGGGTCCTTAAAATATATAGTAAGTAAAAAAAAGTGGTTTATGTTATTAAGAGGCAAAAGCAAAGATGGCAGAGTTAACGCCAAAAATAACAGAGCATGTTTTATTATTCCTACATCAGTTAGGAATAGCAATTGGGTACAAATAACAGGTATTATTCATGGCTAAAGCAAATCAGTGGATTTTTTCTCATGCTTAAAGTCAGAAGGTATACAGTCATTAGGGACTCAAGTTTTCTGTCCTCCTCTTCTGCCATCTAACCTCAGGATCCAAAATGGTTGCTGAAATCCCAGCTATTCCATCCCAGGAAGGAAAAGAGAGGGGTTGGGGAGGGCAAAAGGAGTATCCTACCTCGTTTTCAGAAGTTCCAGCCATAGGGTTGCCAGATTTGGCAAATAAAAATACTAATATGTTACATGGGACACACTTATATCAAAAATTATTTGTTGTTTATCTGAAATTAAAAATTAACTGGGCAGACCATATTTTATCTGGCAACACTGTGCAACCAACAACATCTCCTTAGATCTCATGGAGGCTGGGAAATGTAGTCTTTAGCTAGGCACATTGCCACTTTGGGGTCGTTTTACTAATTCAAAAAAATGGAGAGTGACTATTGGGAAAGGAGCAAACAGTCAGGGGAGTGAGGGTGAGTCTGGGGAAAGGACAGGCCCCGCCCATGCCCCACACCCTCTGTGAGGCACTTCTTCACAGCATCAGCCCTTCGTGGTCACTCTGGCCTCTGAATGCCTGTGGCCCTTTTGGTCTCAGTCCTAGATACAAAGTAAAGATACTGATTTTTAATAAACATACAAGAATTGATATATTCAGGGGCTGTTGTCTTCTCCAAAGGGCGCAAACACTAATAATACTGCCACCTTTCCAAATAGTTTTGGAATTTGGATCCTGATGAAACAGAAGTCTTCCTTTACCAGGGATCCAGGAAGCTACAGTGCATACTGGACTGGGACACCTTGGAAGCTTGCTGTCTCTGAGTGGGAGTGTTCGATAAGTTCCATTGTCACCCAGGTTACACTGTGTCTTCCCAGAGCCTCCTCCCACCATTGTAAGAACACAAGGTTATCTTGTGGAATGTCAGCAGCTCCAGCCAGTGGGGACAGGACTGAGGAAGCACGTGGTTTAGAAAACTGGCTTGAGAAACCTTGATGGCCTCTCATAACTAGTCATCTGTTGCCCAATCAGCCTCATTAAAGTGTGGTTTCCACTGGTTACATTCTAAATAAAATAGGGAACAATGGGAGAAAATGGGTCCTAATTAAAAGGCCCTCCAATGGCCCTGGCTGGTGTAGCTCAGTGGATTGAGCATGGGCCTGTGGGGTTCGATTCCCAGTCAGGGCACATGCCTGGGTTGCAGGACAGTTCCCAGCGGGGCACGCATAAGAGGCAACCATACATTGATATTTCCCTCTCTCCTTCCCTGCCCCTCTAAAGATAAATAAATAAAATCTTTACAAAATAATTTTAAAAAAAGGCTCTCCATGTCTAATTTGGAGGTCCCTTTTGCCTGATAGAAATGCTTACACTTCCCCCCACTATAAACCATGCTTTCCCCCCTAACTCTTACCTGAATGAACTTAGCCTCTAAGAATTAGTCTCTACTTCTCTTAAATGACACTTAAGCACATCTAACCTATTCACAGTTCCTTTTCTTGGTGACTGTGTGGTCAGCAAGCATTCAAGGTGGAGATAAAATTAGTTTCTAAGACAAAACCTTAATATCTCCATTTCTGTGCTTTAACACCTTTCCTGGATGGTTGCTGGGCAAACGTCTCCATGAAGGTGCTGATGACAGTAAACACATCACATGCACTCAGCCCAGGATTTGACCACATTCAGTTCTGGGTTTGTCACATGCTCTCTCGCTATTTATACTGCTTTGGTTTAGCTACTTGATACTTAATAAAATTTGCCTCCAAGCTGTTCCTGCAGGAAAAATGACCTATCTGAGGAGGAGGCTGTTCCAACTTCCACCTCTGACGATTGCCTAACAGTCCTCTGAAAAGGTTGTAGGAATGCAGTGTGTGAAAACCCCGTGCTACCTCCTGGCACCCTGCTCTTGGGGCCCCTTTCCAGCCAGCTTCTCCCACGTGGCAGCAACTGTAGATGGCAAGAATGGTGTGGCAACTCAGCCTCTGCTCAAGGTCAGAACACACGGGCTTCTCAGTGATGATTTTACCAGCCTTTTGGTCATTTCAGAAAGCAAGAGAACATAATAGAGGCAAGAATGGATCTATGGGATGGAAATAATGAGCCATTTATAACCCAAAATGAGACTGCCAGGAAAAACAAACACCCAAAACAGGACATTTTATCAGAGTCTTGTGCTGCCCAAGGCTAGTGGGGTACAGGGTACTGAGTGTTCAGCTTCCCGGGCCAAGAGCTACAGTAAGTCATGCCCCCTGCGCCGCTTCTCTCCTCTGTCAGCTGGATCAGCAGTCTTAACCATCTGCTGGAGAAGAGCTTTAGTGTTTTCTAAGTGTGTGCTGGGTGGCTGTTTCACATTTTGATAAGGATGGGGAGTCATGTTGCAACACTTAACAAGTGCTTCTGCGTAAGAGTTGTGCAATTTGGGGCTCCGCGCATCAGTGGTGCTAACATCCAGCTTATGTAACGCTTGAGCAGCCCCTCCAGGCCTCTTCTCACAGCCTTGGGAAGCATTTTCTGGCTCTGAACTTGGCCCTGGTTTCGGCAGTTCTCTGCCCCAAAGGTGCGTGGAATGGCACAGCTGTCAGCACCTGCTGTTGAGGTGGAGAAAACTGAACAGGCTGATCACCAGCACAGACAGGGCTGGCTGGCTCTGGCCTCAGCCTAAACTGAAGCACCCAGGAGGGAGGGGGAGAATGAAGACTTTTAATTTAACAAAGTTTCAGCCAGAAGATTGAACAGGGGCTGCTACAAGAGGTGGCAAAAATGAAAAGGATTCCCCCAAAACAAGGCATCCTAGTTACATCAGGAGCCCTGTTAAACGCTTTGCTCACAGCTCCTTTGTTGATTGGAAATGTGGTGCTGTGCTCCCCCCACTTACCTGGAGCACAGTTACAAAGTAGGTCGAGCATTTGCTGCCCTCTCACCTCCAATCACTGTACTCAGGCTGCTGGCTGCAGTTTCCACCCAAGCTTCCATTCACTCAACAAAGCTTTGGAGCACCTGCTGTGTCCTATGCTGTGCCAAGCACCAGGCAGGGCTTTCACAACACCTGGTGCCCCCTGCAGCGCACTGGGCCAGTCCTACATGGGCCTCTTCTCCCATGTCACTCTCAGCCCCACTATGTCCCCAAATTATCCCTCTCTTCATTCACTTCTCCTGATTCTCTCCCTCTCCTCCCTTTCAGGGTGGGACTACTGCTATATAATTTTTTTAATGTAACACTTTTTATTTATTTAGTTTTTTATTGCTGTTCAAGTACAGTTATCTGCATTTTCCCCCCACCGTTTCCCCCTACCCCAGCCATCCCCACCTCCCTTCCCTGATTCCACCCTCCTCCTTGGTTTTGTACGTGTGTTCTTTATAGTTGTTCCTGAAAACCCTTCCCCACTTTCTTATCAGAGTAATCTAATGAGTTTTCCTTATGGGAGTGTAGATTTCAGAAATCACTGATTCCCCTCAGGCACTTCTGCACATTAAAAAGTGATGGTTTAAAGAAACAATGTCGTCTGTGAAATAAACAAGAGTCTAATTAGGGAACTTGAAACAGGAGGGCACAGGGCAACTATATGTTGCCTGAGCAGACTGTTTCCAATTTCACCAGAGAGACAGGTTGCCTCTTTCACCTCTTCACTTATTATTGGTGAGCTGTGTGTATAGTGGTTAAGGGAACAAATTCTGAAACTGAACTACCTGGGTTCAGGTCCCAACCCTGCAAGTTAGAGTCTTCAGACAGTTATTTGATCTTTGCTAATTTCCTCATGAACAGAGGAACGATAGAAATAGCTATGTATATCTCACAGAGTGGCTTGGGAGTTAACATAAATTAGTGTGTATGAAATTTTCACAATACTGGCATGCATAGTAAGCACTCTATAAATATTAACTTTGACTTTTCATGAGACCTACCTACCTTATCTTTTTACTCTGCTAGTAGATTCTCATGTGAGTCTTTGCACTCACATAGGAGACTTGTTTCTCAGGGCTGCAGGTTCCTCATCTGCAAAACAGGAAGTAGTAGCTGAGGCTATGGGGTAGAGGGCCAGTCAGGAGACCAGGTTCTCATCAATGGTCTCTACTGGCTTCTTGAGTGTGGACAACTCATTTAAGCTCTCTGCATCCCAGAGACTGGACTCGATCTGCATTTCCCAAACTCAGACCATTCAAATAACACATTCAAATGATAGAAGCATCACCACATGCCGGAATCACAACTCTGTACCTGGCTACTCACTTGATATTTTTCATTACATCATCTTTAAAGCAACTCACTTACCTAAGTAACTTTGCAGTAAGATGAACTATCCATATGCCCAAGGGTTTGATACAGTAGTTATACATTTTTCTAACACATGTTAAAATAAATACCTAATGAAATTTTAAAATATTTGTACAACTCCCAAATATACCCACTTGCATGCCACCAATGATGCATACACGCTCTTTTAGGAAACTCTAGATTAAATGTTCGCTGTGGATCCAGCCAGCTCTAAAATCCTCTTGATTACTGATGTGTAATTTTCATGTGGTTATTTAACTTAGGGTGTGTTTCTTTATATCATTTGCCACCTTCAGGGCATAGACTGTAGCTTATACATCTGTAAGCACCTAGCCCCTAGAAGAGTGCTCAGTAAATATTTAATTGTTAATTATAAATACATGCATACATGCATACAAATATATCTGTCACCTATAACCAGGAGGCCAACAAAAATTTCTTTTTCTCCATGTCAGGGTCACCATGTTCCTTAAGGGGTTGTCCGCTAAATGAAGTGAAGAGTATGGAGCTCCAGGCCGTGAGTGGGCGCTCAGGAAACGGTAGCTTCTCTGACCAGCTTCCCTCTTCCTTGTTCTTTCTTAGTGTAGCAGTTTGTCCATGTGAGAGGTGAGTCTGCTTCCTAAGGAGTTCATAGCCCTGGCTATTGTTGGACCAGAGTAACTGTTCTCTTCAACATCAGCCCTAAAGGAGTTCATCCCCAGGTCTAGAAACACCTGATGTAAGATAGAAATTGCATTTCTAAGTGTTATCATTGAAGAGGTCTCAAGAAATTATCTGGTATTTACTGCAAGTTCGTCAGCAAAAATTGAATGCGCACCCACGGTTTCATAGGTTCAGAGTGTGAGCAATTTCTCAATCAAACAACATTTATTATGCACCTTCTTGAGCCCCTTCTGCATCAATAACCTTAGCAGATACAAATCAGATTGTCAGACTGTGAAGAGAGGGTGGAATGTGAATGCCTTGAAAGCAAGGAATATGACTTATCATCTTTGTACCCCCCATGGCTCAGCAAAGCATACATGTGTGGCGGTTATGCATTAAATATTTGTTCCATAAATGAACAAGTGAATGAATGAAGACAGAAGGCTAGCATTTAAAGAGCTTACAGTCTGTTTGAGAAGGAAGAAGCACAGACAAATGAAGCATTAATTAACAATAAAGCTAACATTCCAAGAAATAACACAGGCTATTAGTTAAATGAAGGGTGTTCTATCACATACCCTCTCCCAAAACACCAAATGTTGACTCAGGGGTAGGTCTTACAAAAGGATGTGTGTTGGCCCCTCTTCTGTACTTATCTTTTTTTTCCAACCGAGAACCAGCCAAGCTGTCATGTGACTGACTTCTAAAGGCCACTGAGTTTATCAGCTCCTGAGAATGAACAGGATATTATTTAATGTAATAAGTCACCTGGTATTTATCCTCCCAAGCATTCTGCAGTCATCCACAGGTGAACAGAGAAATGGCAATGATGACTCTTTAAGACCTATGAAATTAGAATATATAAGAAGTTGGGAAGCTTTCATTAATGGTTTTGCAGGCTGTAAATCAGGATGACCCTTCATGAAAGGGCCTTTGCCAGCCTCCTGGGGAGCAGTGCTGGTCTTTCTATAGAGCTCTCTAGGATTCCAAACCATCAGCACAAAAACAGCAGCCTGAATCAATGTTCTCTATTATTCATTAGTTATTGAAATACTCTTCCCAAATACACACTTAACTGAAAGATCCCTTTTTCTGTAGGGTTTTCAACCATTTTTAATGCATGAATTAGACCCTATATTTCAATCTGTTTCATTGGGCACTGATGCCACCACCAGCCAAACCCTAATTAACTGGGAAGAGTGACATTTCCATTCAAATTCTTTTTGAAAAATGATTTATGGCCAACAAAAATTTCAAGCAGTGCAAAACAGCACAGGGTGGAAAGTGAGCGTCTGCCAGCCTCTGGCACCCAGTCTCCCAGTCCATTCCGTGGGGGGCAGCCACCTGTCTACTTCTGAGGTGCCCTTCCAGACACAGTGTACATCTCTATAAGCACATATGTATCTAGGTGCCCCTCTTTCCTACACATAGCCTCTGTTCCTCAGAGAAACTTAAGATATCATGGGGTTCATGGTAAATCCACAGTTAGATTTACCTTTCACTTCAACAGTTACACTGTATTGCATTGTATGGATATCCCAAAACTGACCCATCCCCCTCCTCACAGGCATACAGGTAATTTCTAGTCTTAGGCTCCCATAAACATATTTTTGCATATACATATGAATAGAACTATAAATCAATATCTTAAAGTAGAATTCAGAGCCAAAGGACAGGTGAATTTTAACTCTGACAGACATTTCCAAGTGGTGACACCACGTTTGATGAGAACCACCAGAAACAAGAATGAAGACAGTATTTTATTTTAAACTTTAATGCCCCAGAGAAGCAGCACATTGATTTATGAAATTCATTTGCCAGTGCCTTTCCCACCTCCACACACGCATGCACACACACACTATTATAAATCCATTGGAAATGTACCGACAACAGCTTACTAAATGAGGAACTTGCCAGCAGTTCCTTACCGCCAAATCATATGAGTGTCGCAACAGGGTCACCTCGCTGATGCCACACGTCCTCCGCTGCGGCCTTGCTGTGTTTACTACCTGTTGTGGCCCTAGTCATTTAGCAATACTGCCCTATTTTTCTTTTGTAACCAAAGGTCAGTTTATGACCTTGCCCCTCCCTTCCTCCTCGGAAACACAAGCATGTCATTTTTTCTCACCATGGTTTCCTCACAAATGTAGCCAGTCTAAAATGTCAGGTCAGGTGGATTGTGGCTGCATCAGTGAAAAGGACTGTGCATGATGAAACTTACATTTATTTAATTTTCTATTACCATGGGGGTGAGTTCATGAATGACAATCTTCTACTCTCTGTTCAGCTGCCACTTTCCACACTGGCTTCTTATATTAAAAAAAAAAAAAAAAAAGTGAAGAGACCCAGAACGTTCTCCAGTTTCTCTAGTGTTTACCCAACACACACTCTGCTACAACCCCCAGCTGGGACTCCTTTCCTATTTGCTCTTACAAAGTGAGAAGCCATGTGGCGGTTTTGTGTTTGTTTTGTAACCAACTGTAACCATTTTCTTTTCTCTGCCTCTGACCGCAAACATAGAACCTTCCTGGTAACCACTGAAAGTGTACCTCTGACCACGTTGAAATGGGATGAAGCCATCTTGGTTCTACTGGTGACAACCAATTAAGTAAATGTTCTGCTTATATTTTTTAAAATATATTTTACTGATTATGCTATTACAGTTGTCCCATTTCCCCCCCTTCATTCCCCTCCACCCTGCATACCCTCTCCCACCCACATTCCCCCCCTTTAGTTCATATCCATGTGTCATACTTATAAGTTCTTTAGCTTCTACATTTCCCATACTATTCTTGCTCTCCCCCTGTCTATTTTCTACCTACCATCTATGCTACTTGTTCTCTGTACCTTTTCACCATCTCTCCTCCTCCCACTCCCCTGTTGCTAACCCTCCATGTGATCTCCATTTCCGAGGTTCTCTTCCTGTTCTATTGTTTGCTTAGTTTGCTTTTGTTTTTGTTTTAGGTGTGGTTGTTAATAATTGTGAGTTTTGCTGTCATTTTACTGTACGTGTTTTTTATCTTCTTTTTCTTAGATAAGTCCCTTTATCGTTTCATATACTAAGAGCTTGGTGATGATGAACTCCTTTAACTTGACCTTATCTGAGAAGCACTTTATATGCCCTTCCATTCTAAATGAAAGCTTTGCTGGATAGAGCAATCTTGGATGTAGGTCCTTGCCTTTCATGACTTGGAATACTTCTTTCCAGCCCCTTCTTGCCTGCAAAGTCTCTTTTGAGAAATCAGCTGACAGTCTGATAGGAACTCCTTTGTAGATAACTGATTCCTTATCTCTTGCTGCTTCTAGGACTCTCTCCTTCATTTTAATCTTGGCTAATGTAATTATGATGTGACTTGGTGTGTTCCTCCTTGGGTCCAACTTCTTTGGGACTCTGTGAGCTTCCTGGACTTCCTGGAAGTCTATTTTCTTTGCCATGTTGGGGAAGTTCTCCTTTATTATTTGTTCAAATAAGTTTTCCACTTGTTGCTCTTCCTCTTCCCCTTCTGATACCCCTATAATTTGGATGTTGGAATGTTTAAAGATGTCCTGGAGGTTCCTAAGCCTTTCCTCATTTTTTTTTTTTTTTGAATTCTTGTTTCTTCATTCTTTTCTGTTTGCTTGTTTCTTTTTTCCTTCTGCTCCACTCCATTGATTTGAGTCCCAGTTTTCTTCCTATCACTATTGGTTCCCTGTGCGTTTTCCTTCATTTCACTTAGTGTGGCCTTCATTTTTTCATCTAATTTGCAACCAAATTCAACCAATTCTGTGAGCATTCTCTTCAGTGCTTTGAACTGTGCATCTGATAGGTTGGCTATCTCTCTGTTGCTTAGTTGTAGTTGCTCTGGAGCTTTGATCTGTTCTTCCATTTGAGCTATTTTTTTTTTTTATCTTGTTGCACCTGTTACGTATGAGGGGTGGAGCCTTAGGTGTTCACCAGGGCAGGTCAACCCAGTCTCTGGGTTGTGACACTGTATGTGGGGGCGGGATCTGAGAGGGAACAATGGAGCTTGCTCTGCTCTCTGTTGGATTTCAGTCCCTTCTGCGCTTTCCACAAGAGAACTGGGCCTTTCTGGTTCTGATTCCTGTGTGGGTGGCCTTCTGTACATTCTAGGACCCTGTGGGTCTCTCCAAGGAACTCTCCTGTGAGACTGGGAGTTTCTTCTGGCACCTCAACCCCCACAGGTGTTTTGAGTCTTTATTTCCCCACACTGGAGCCCTGGGTTGCTGGTTTGCATGGTCTGTCTTGCTCCCCAGTTTCGCCTAGCTTATCTACGCACAAATATGGGACCACCTGGTCAGCCAGTCACCTTGCAAGCTGTGCTGGGCTTCACAATCACTGCCTTGTTGGGTCTGCCAGTTGCCACCCCACTTCAGGGGTCTGCCAGCCTCTGCCTGTGTGCCCAGGATCTGCCCGCTGCCAACTTGCACTCCCAGGGTTTGTCAGCTGCTGCCTTGCCCGCCTGGTGCTACCACTTCCACAACCCCTTTCAGCCCAGCTGCCAATGCCACTCGACTCTGCCCCTATTACTGGTCTGGATGAATGTGTCTATTGTAAGTCCTTGGTTGTTGGACTTCCATACAGTTCAATTTTCTGTCAGTTCTGTTTGTTATTTTGTTTCTAAATTGTTGTTGTCCTTATTTTGGTTGTGCAAGGAGGCACAGTGGTTGTACCTATGCCTCCATCCTGGCCGGAAGTCCCCCTGTTCTGCTTATATTTGGAATGAATTATAAATTGAAGAAAATTGCTTAGGCCCTTCTTCAAATACTTTTGGGCTCCATGGATCCATGAAATGGCATCTACAATATGAGAAGCATCATTTTTATATTTACTTCAGAATCATTCTCAAAAAGCCAGAGATTGTGGATAAAAGAAAAAAAGATTTAGACACTGCAAGGAAGCAATTTCAATATCATCATGTGGTGAACTGTTTAATATTGATAGCCCTTCTCTGTTAGAAAGCAACAGAAAAAATAAGACCTTCTATGTACAAGTAAAAGTAAACGTAAAAAAACCACTGAATTATGTCAGTACTTTGTTGGTAAAATTCTGCATGAATTGATCACCTGCCTGTGTGAGAATGTGCAAGTCAGTACTGCTACTCTTGGCCCTGCCATGTGGAGACACCAGAAAGCAGGACCCAGGGGACTGAGAAAAGGGAGCGAGAAGGGACAGCAGCAGGAGCCACCGCGTTACTGCAGGCGAGACTACAGAAACCTTGAAAGGAAAGCTCCAGATGGAATCAATTGACCTAATTCTTCCTCATGACGGAGGGGTTCCAAAATTAGTGAAGACAATTCCCACTTCTGGCACTTACGCCAAAAATATGAATGTGTCTTTAACCATGAACTTCTTTGTTGAGTTGTATTTCCTTTTATTGAACAAGCATATTTATGTGCCAGGCTTTGTGCTAGGTGCTCTACAAAGACTTAAAAAGTCATCAGTTCTGCCCCATACTGTGCCCTCATTAAATATTGTTGAGCGAATCAATCAGTGAATGCATGAATGAAGGACTAAAACTTACAATCAAATTAAAGGAGAAAATGTAGGCAAGCAGGTGGAAGGTACAGAATACAGTGGTATGAGTCACCAGTCTACTCAGGGTAGTCAGGAAAGGCCTTAGACTTGACTTAACAATTGAACGGTTAATGGTCAGATAAATGAGGGAGGAACAAAGAGGTCCTTCATGTAGGCAAGTGAAGAGCCTAGCGTGAGTGAGCAAAGGCTTAGAGCAAAGATTAGCAGACTATAGCCCATGGACCAAATTGAGCCTACCACCTGTTCTTGTAAATAGTTTTATTTGAACACAGCCATGCCCATTCATTTACATTTTGCCTGTTTGCTTTCATGATGCAACTGCATCACCGACTAGTTGTAACAGAGACAGTAAGATCCCCATCTCTCTCAGGCATCGGGCTGGACAGGAGAGATGCAAGATTGCAGCAGGAGGCTGGTGCACTCAAATCCTCATATCTTGGAGAAAACCCTTGATTCATACAGTTTAATGCTGGTCCTTGTGCATTGGCTACATGCTTGGGAAACAGAACCTGGTACACAGAGACCATCACTGTTTACTGAATAAAGGAATTAAGGAAAAAATAAAGACAATATTTTAATACCATCATTGTTAAAAGGTTTCCTGAACAGGCTACCTTGGTTATGAAACAACAAGACCAGCTTGCCACCGGGCTCCAGTTTCCCACTAATGCGCACTGAGAGTCAAGTGTGGGGAGGTTAATGGTGAAACTCAAGCCAGAGGGAGATTCCTTCCCTTCATTTCAGTGCCATCATCATCATCACATACCAGCCGCTGGCCAGACTTGTGTTTATTCCACACCCTGTGGCCTAATGGGAGGGACGGGATAAGAGGCAGCCCTGCAATAACTGTCATAAAAGTAAGAATATCACTTGGCTCTACCTGGCATCTTTCATTGGAAGATCTTGAATCATTTTTTTCTTTTGTGTAGCTATTATTTCCATTTCATTTCCACTAAAGGAAAAGCCAAACAATAGAGAGAGGTTGTGAATCACCCAAGGTCACTGAGAAGAGCAGTTTTTTAAAGATGAGAAAGATTTCAAGACATGTAAGCTCCAGTTTCCTTCCCAGCCTAAAATGGACCAGGCTTGTGACTCACTAAGACACAGCATTATCTGAGCTCAGTGTCTCTCAAGAATGAGTCGTGCTGAAGGGAACTAGGGCTGGAGGACCTGTGTCACAAGCATGTTTTTAGTAGCCACACATGGTCCCCGCCTGTCAAAGGTCAACATCTACCACCAAATTCCAGCATGGGTGAAGAAGGGCCCCCTGGAAGGTCCAGCTTATGGAAGCGGATGGATCTGGCATGGGGGTGTCTGTCCTTTCTGCTGCTACCTATGAAGTTCAGGCCTCCGCGTTCCTTTATTCATCAGAAGCCTATTCCTGAGGCGGCTGCAGGTCCCAGTTGGTCTATAAGGATACTGGTATTCACCCAGTGTAATTACTAATAAATCCCCCTTTTACTCCAAAAATGCCCCAGTGGGGATAATAAATTAATTGTGTGGTAACTCTAGCTCTGACAAGTCAAGAGGCTTCTACACCCAAACAAAGGCCTTTCTCTAACCCTGATTGTTCTATCAGCCACTTCCATTTCCTAGATCCAGGATCTTGAACTCACAATAGACCAAATATTCAATCAGTTCAGAGATCTTCTCTGATTGGCCATCTAATTTCTGCACATGTTTCTGGGACCAGAGTCTACGATACAGCCCATATAACAGTTAATTACTCTCTGTTGGAAAATCACTTTCATACTGTATGCCACAATCTGCCTTTCCATATCTTATATGTTGATCTTCACTCTATTCTCAAGAAGGTGACAAATTAATCATCCTTTATTTTCCATAGGAGAGTCCCCAAACGACCTCTTTCTCCATCCCAACCATACCCAGGTATCAGGTACAAGTTCTGGCAGAGCTCTTAAGAATGTGGCTTCAGAGTCAGACATACCTAGATTCAAGTCTGACCTGTCTCACTCACTATCGAGGTGACCATTGGCAAACACTTAAAACCTCTAATTTCACTTTCCTTGTCTATAAATTTTGAATAAATATTAGTTATATGAGCTAAGAACTGCTACTTACCTAGCCAATATTCATTCCCCCCTTTCTTTCTTCCTGCTTAAACATTCTTGGATTACCAAACTCCCTTGCAGCTAGATGTCAGCATGCAACACGGTTCGGGACAATGAGCTGCAATGGGTGTACCAGCTGGAATTTCTGAGAAGGTTTGTTAGAGGGAGCACATTCACTTGCATTCACCTGTTTCATTTTTGCAACTGAGACTTTGCTCTTCTGCCTTTCGGAAAAAGTAGAGGTGGTGCATGAAGTAGAACAGCCATATTGCAAACATGGAGGAAGAAAGCCCCAGAGAAGGAACCTGGGTTCTTGATAGCATCACGGGGCCCCTTAATCCCCTTAAAGTACTTGCTACTGGACTTTTTATCTCATGAGAAAAATAAATCCCTCATTTGATTAAGCCATTGAAGTAGGATTTCTACTTTTTTGCAGTCATACAATTATAAAATAACACATACTTCAGTGGGTTTTGTACATATAAAATGAACTTACTACATTGCCCAGCACGTGGCACATACACAGTGAATGGTTTGAGATTCTCATCATCATGATTATTATCACTGTTAGTCATTGCCTTGGCCCTTAGAGACAGGGGTAAGAATGTGTGGCTCTGGCAACCCTGCCGACTTCCAAATAGCACTAGTACAAAAACGTCATCTCTCAAGCACAAAGAAAAGTTAGTTGCAAATGTCCGGAAAAGAGATGTCCCTATTAACAGCTAAAGAAGCCAGTTCTTCAAAGTACCTTTCAGATCCCAGAAGCTCAGAGAAATGAAATCCCACCTGGGGGCAAGCCCTTTCTGTCTTGCAGGCCCTGTCTGGCTTCTTCCTGGGCAGGGAATCCAGCCATGGTATATAGTGTGTCTCCTGGAAGTTCAGGTTTCTCTGAATGACAAGGAAAACACAACACTAAAAGTGTCATTATTTCACAGAAACACAGTTTCTGCTGAGAAATCAAAACCATACCTAAAACCAGCTGACCACAAGGGCATGTGCTCAGATGTAGCACTGGGAAATGTAATTAGCTTTCTATAACCTAAGTGAACCTCCTGCCAAGATCAGACACAGATGGGACTAGCCAGACATTCTTACATGGAGTCCACCAAGCCATAGATTCATCCAGCCCCACCTGCGCTCAGTCCAAGCCTTCAGATGCAGAGAATAGAGCAGGCAAAAAAAAACCAAAACCACCTGTGGGTCCTGGATTCAAACAACCCTGGGGTTCAAATCCCAGCGAATCACTTACAAGCCAGGTAGCTTTGGGCCATGTTCCCTCTCTGAGCTGCAGTAGTCACATCTGTAAAGTGGGGATAAGAATGCTCATTTCACAGGGTGCAGGGAATCAAAGGAGATAGTGTGTCACAGCTGGGCACAGAGTTGTCACTCCTTTCCTTTTCCTTCCTGTCTGTAGAACAGCCCGGGCTGCCTTGCTTTACCCTCCCCAAGCCAAAGGACGGGACCCAGTTCAGGTCACTGCCACTGAGGGCAGCTCACTGCCTTCTGCCCTGTGTGTCATCATCTAAATTTTCAGGCTGCAATGGGAGAGCCAAATTCTTCCCGGAAGCTGAAGTCATAAAGCAACAAAAAGACAAAGCTCTGCTTTCAGAGAGCAGGTTCGGCTGGCCGTGAGCAAAGCCACCTCTCTGTGGCCAACCCATCCCAGGTGCAGGGTCCCCAGGAAACCCAGCAGGCCCTGCCACCCACCGCCACCACTTGTAAGACTTGGACAAGCAGCTAAGGAGTCAGGAGGTGGTTCATCTATTCTCTCCATCCTCTGGACACAGCACGCTCAGGCCCCACAGCCTCAAGTAGGATGGAATATGACAGTCACAAGACCCACACCTCAAGCCATGAAGCATACTTTTCTTACTACATCACCTAAGCATCATTCCTCTGTGTTAATATGGAACAAGTATGTCGATATCCTCAAAAATACCTTGCCATAATTTGACTTTGAATTTACAGGTTCATTTTAGGGGAAACTAACATGTCAAAATGAGCTATATCTTTCCAATTTTTCAGCCCTTGCTTTAAAATTTTCTCAGAAAAGGCTTTGTTCAGTTATTTTCCTAGCTACTTTGTACTTTGAGAATGCTATCTTATTTTCTATTGTGTTTCCTAGATGGTTTTGCTAAAGTCGATGAAGACTAATAATTTTTTGAAGCTGATCAGGTGTTCACCATCCTTGCTAAAGTCTCTTATTTCAGTTTGTTGATTAAATCTGTTCATCCAACCCTTACATCTTTTTTTTTCTTTTTTTGCTCTCTTCCTGTATTGGCCAGAAACTCCAATAGGTAAAACAATGAACAGGTCACTATTATTAAACAGGAGCAGTGAAAACAAAATACATCTAAATTTTCTTCTAAAATCACATTGTATGGTTCTGCACAATTTTCTAACAATGTCCCTATCCGTCACACCATTTGAATTTGACAAGCACCCCAAGAAAGTAGGGAGAACAAGCATGGGCCCACCTCACTGCTGAGACTCAGTGCCCCTGGGTTTTGGGATCATATAACAAGGAAGGAACAAAACTGACATTCAGGTCTTTTAAGCTTTGAGTTCTCTCACTGCAGCAGGCTAACCTGACATCTAGTCAAAATATATAAAATTGTATGATTTAATCCAGGAATACGTAAAGCGGCCTTTTATTTAAATCTCACACCATCCTCAAAAGGTGGTCTAATATAATTCTGTTATTTTCAAAGAAAGCTATGGTAGCTGATATTAAAGGTTCTAAACTTTTTAAAGGTTTTAAGAGCCATTTGTCTGGAGCAATTGTGGCTATAATTCTATTAAGAATTTGGGTCTTTACAACAGGAAAAGAGTGAGTTAATTTGGTCAGTTGAGGTAAACAAGTCGGCCTGTGGGGCAGAGCAGAATCTGGCAAAAATATTAATCAGACTGATTTTACTAATATTGCAATGCAGCTACAGCTTTCATTTGGTTGGACTCATTCAAACATTTAAAACTGCAGTAAAAATAATATTGCCATTTTCATTGTTCAGAAGGAAAAACTAAGTAAATCAATTTCTCTGTGCAAAAATGGCCCACTGGATAGTGACAGGCCGGTGAACAGAACTCGTGAATCAAGCTCGAGTTTGGTCTGCCAGCCCTCTGCAATGCAGCCTCAGGACTCACCCGTGGAAGTCAATGCCTCTTCAATGCTGGAATGGCGCCTCCACAGACACACAAGCCAATGATTTCCTCAGCCCCTCTGAAACACTAACCATCAGGAGTCAGGAAGTGCATTTGTTTCTGACAATGAAGGTATTTTTCTTCTCCTTCCTCAGATTCCCACTTACAGAATGTGTGAGAGAATGCATCTCTCCCAAGACTGGTGTTACTAGAAATGTATACAGTGTGCTGATTTTTGAAGGGGTGCCCAGTGAAAAAGAGCAAGAAAACACACATAAATATAAAAAGGTCCTCAAAGAGGAAGAATCAAAGTTTATCAGAAGAGGAAACCAGAAAACTGGAGTTTTTCTTAAATGTAGCATTGCAAATGGGGTAATGAAATACAATAATGCAACCAAGCAGAGGGCTTACATAACTGTGAACAAAATGAGGGGAAAGGAATTCCTCCAAATCCAGCATATTTGTTAAAACCACTGATAGCCATTGAAATGGCACATGCTTCATAAGGAAATTAACTGTGAGCTAGCTAGCAAAAATCTTGTTTTCAAGGGAAATAAGTATTCTCAGAAAGAATAATGGATTCTATTTTAAATCCTCAAGATTATAAAATTGAGCTTATAGCAAAGGAAGGGGGAAATCTGGCTCCAAAATGAGATAATCATAGAGGTAGTGATTTCTATTTAATCTCTTCTTATCAGCAAAAGGGGGAGAAAATCATCTTAACTGAAACCAATAGTTTTCTGTGGCAGAATATACCATGATAGCTAAGAATGCCATGGCTGTCTGCATGGAATAAATTTCCTTTTAAAAAGATGCTCATGCTTGTAAACACATGAACTGTATGAACTGTACTAGTTTATATTTGGCCAGTGAATGTCCCTACACCTGTTCATTCAAGCATTAGATCTAAGCACTTGTAAAGCAAATGAATGTATCTGTACAGAGATGGGTAAAAATAAATTGAACTATTCTTATAACATTATCAAAGCGATCTGACTAAGCAGAAGATCAAGTTTCATGGCATAAAGTAGTCAAATTAGATGTTTCCTCACGTTTTATGACTGGCTTGTCTTATTCACCATGAATAAAATAGCTGACCTCCATTCCCAGCAAATGAGTAGCAACTAAATTTAATGCTGTTTGTTCAGGGGCTCAAACTCTGGTTTCACTGCCTCTGAGGCACCGCTTCTGAATGTGCCCTGTCACTCAGAGGTGCGATACAGTGCTTGCCACACAGCGGGGGGGGGGGGGGGGATATTTAATCCAGTCGGCACTGTATTAGCCCTGAGGGATAACCATGGTATGTCAGTGTTGGTCAGTTCTTTGGAAATAAAGTTCAGGTAGAAGATGGATAAGTCATTATCTTTTGGAGTGAGCTTAAAATGTATAAAATCCCCATAGTGAGAATTTCCCAAGAACAACTAATTACCAGAGCAGCCAGTGGTACCATTCCCCAGCTCACACATTACACTTTGGCCACACTAGCAAAGGGCAAAGGGTTCCTTGAAAAATCCAGGTGTGGTTGACTAAGTCATTTTTTACAAGTTTTCACAGTTTCAATATTAAATTATCCATCCACATCCTGTGTTATGTGTGACTCTGAAGTACTATTCACTGCAGGTAAAATATTTTCCCACCCACATACTTTGGGTTTGACCGTACAGCTTGCTTTAGCCAATGAAATATTCCTGAACATGCCATGAGGCCTTAAATGCACTTGTGTGGTTTAAATTGGGCTTCTGTGCTCCCTGCTGTGTGCTGTGAAAGGAGCATGTTCTAGGAAGTCACCCTTCAAAAGGGGATGAGTAACATGTGAGGGAGACCCAAACCCTGGAGTCCAGCTGAGTTGCAGCTGACCTACAAGCCTGTGCAGGAGAAATATTGTTTCAAGCCAGAACTGTGGATGGTTGGTTATGCCAGATCATTGTAGCGAAATGTCATCTCAGTGCCTTAGCACATACTGTTCCCTCTACCAGGAATATTTTTCCATGCCTACTCTTCGCCCAGTTAACTCCTACTTGCGCTTCATATCGTAATTTAAATGTCTTGCACATAGACAGATGTTGAAGACCAGATTAAATCCCCTTTCACAACTTATTTCCCCTTTCATGAGATTTATCACATTAATAGTTACTTGCTCCATGTCATCTGACTAGAATGTAAGCTTCTTTGAGGGATGAGACCACTGTGTCTTGTTCATTGGTATATTCCCAGCGCAAAGAACATGTTGCTAGCACTGAATGAATTTAATACAACTTAAGTAATTTTTTAAAAGACATGTGGATCTGCTACTTATGGTTGAGTAAGAAACTTAACTTTTGGGGTTCGGTTTTCAGCAACTATAAAATGGACACAGTAATACCTATCTCTTAAGGTAGTTATGATTAAATAAATTAACCTACAAATTTAACATTTCATGTAGCTGACACATAGGCACTTAGCAACCTATAGTTTTGATTACAAGAAACAAATACGACTTTCGGCCAAGATGGAGGCATAGCTGGATGCGCTGTATCTCCTCATCTCCTCTCACAGCCAAGATTAGGAACTACAAAAATATAGAACAAAAAAAAAAAAAAAAAAAGAAAACCCAACCAGGACAGAGGGAGGATTGAATTGTGCGGGAGTCCAAGGGCGATTCACCCAGACCGGCGACCAAAGAAGTCCCCATGACCAGAGGTGGCCCTGTGACCGGAGGCTGCTGAGAGACTGGAGGAAGCCCCATGACCGGGGGGAAGCCTGTGACCAGAGGAGGCCCTGCGTCTGGAGGAGGTCCTGCATCTGGAGGAGGCCCTGCAACCGGGGGCAGCCCTTCGACAAGGGGTGGCCGAGTGACTGGGGGAGGCCCTGCTACCGGGGATGGCCCTGGGACTGGACTCGAGGTGGCTCTGCAACAGGAGGCCCTGCAACCAGAGGAGGGAGCTTTATGGAAGACCCAGAGCATGCACCCATGAAACAGTGGAAACTGTGAATACAGGAAACCTGAAGGAGACTGCACCACTGAATCTCACAGGAATTCTACCACAGAAGTCCACACCATAAACCCAGGGAGCCAGAACAGATCAATTTAAGAAACTAAAGCTGACAAGAAGAGTCTCACAAACAATGGGAAGACAAAGAAACAATCCCCAAATAAAAGAAATGGAGGAACCCCAGAAAGAATGCTAAATGAAACAGAGGCAACTCAACTATCAGACTCTGAGGTCAAAGCAATGGTTGTCAGGAAGCTCCAAAAGCTCTCAAAGAGCTACCAGAAACTACAGGGAAGCTATGATGAACTCACTGCAAACTATATCAACATGAAAAAGGAAATAGAAACTATCAACAAGGGCCAAGAGGAAATGAAGGAAACAATTTCTGAACTGAAGAACACAGTGGAAGGAATGAAAAGCAGAATCGATGAAGCAGAAGATCACATCAGTAAGTTGGAGGACAAAGTAGAAAAGAACACCCAGAAAGAGCAAGAAAAAGAAAAGAGGCTCAGAAAGAAAGAAGAGGGATTAAGAGAAATGCAAGACAATATGAAATGTAATAACATCCGTATAATACGGATTCCAGAAGAAGAAGAAGAGCAAGGGATAGAAAACCTATCTGAAAAAGTAATGATGGAAAACTTCCCTAATTTGATCAGAGAAAAAGTCACACAAATCCAGGAAACACAGAGAGTTCCAATCAAGAGGAATCCAAAAAGGCCCACATCAAGACACATCATAATTGAAATGGCAAAATTCCAAGACAAAGAGAGAATCTTAAAGGCAGCAAGGGAGAAAAAGGAAGTAACATACAAGGGAGCCCCGATAAAGTTAGCAGCTGACTTCTCAATGGAAATGCTCCAAGCCAGAAGAGAATGGCAAGAAATATTCCACATAATGAGAACCAAAGGCCTGCAACCAAGACTACTTCACCCAGCAAGGCTTTCAATCAAGATAGAAGGCCAAATAAGGAGCTTCCCAGACAAAAGAAGTCTAAAAGAATACACCTCCACCAAACCAGCTCTGCAAGAGATGTTAAAGGGACTGCTTTAAGGAAAGGAAGGAAAAGAGAGAGAGAGACACACAGAGAGAGAGGAACACAGGTACAAAAATGGCAATGAATCAGTACCTATCAATAATGACCTTAAATGTAAATGGATTAAATGCTCCAATCAAAAGACATAGAGTAGCTGAATGAACAGTAAGCTGAATAGAGTAGTGGGTCATAGAAAGCATGACCCACACATATGCTGCCTACAAGAGACTCACCTCAGCACAAAAGACCTACACAGACTCAAAGTGAAGGGCTGGAAACAAATTTTCCAAGCAATGGACAGGAAAAAAATGGGGTAGTAATACTCATATCAGACAAAATACACTTCAAAAGAAGGGCCATAAAGAGAGACCCAGAAGGTCACTTCATAATACTCAAGGGAAGAATCCACCAAGAAGACATAAACATCGTAAATATATAGGTACTCAACATAGGAGCACCTAAATACATAAAGAAACTCTTAGAGGACTTCAAGAAAGATATTGACAACAACACAATTATAGTAGGGGATTTTAACATCCCACTGTCAAAAATGGACAGATCTTCCAAACAAAATATCAACAAATTTATTGTGGCATTGAACAACACTCTAGATGAAATGGATTTAACTGATATATATAGAGCCCTTCATCCCAAACAAACTAAATATACATTCTTTTCAAATGCATACAGAACATTTTCAAAGATAGACCACATGATAGGACACAAAACAAGCCTCAACAAATTCAAGATAATTGAAATCATACCAAGAATTTTCTCCAACCACAAGGGACTCAAACTAGAAACCAACCCCAAGGGGAAAAAACCCCAAATCCTCAAAATCATGAAGATTGAATAGCATGATATTAAATAATGAATGGGTCAAGAATGAAATTAGGGAGGAAATCAAAAAGTTTCTGGAAACAAATGGAAATGAACTCACAACAACTCAAAACTTAAGGGACACAGCAAAGGCAGTCCTCAGAGGGAAATTCATAGCAATACAGGCCTACCTAAAAAAGATAGAAACATCTCAAACAAACAACATAACCCTACACCTACAAGAACTCAAGGAACAACAACAAAGAGAGCCCAGAGCAAGTAGAAGGAAGGAAATAACCAAGATCAGAGTAGAATTAAATGACATAGAGACTAAAAGCACAATTCTAAGGGTCAATGAATCCAGGAGCAGGTTCTTTGAAAAGATAAACAAAATTGATAAGACTTTAAGCAGCTCATCATAAAAAAAACAGAGAGGACCCAAATAAACACAATCAGAAATGAAAGAGGAGAGATCACAACTGACACCACAGAAATACAAAGGATTGTAAGAAATTACTATGAAGAACTGTATGCCAAGAAATTTGAAAACCTAGGTGAAATGAATAAGATTCTAGAGAAATATAATCTTCCAAAACTCAATGAAGAAGAAGCAGAAAGCCTGAACAGACCAATAATAGCAGATGAAATTGAAGCAGTAATCAAAAAACTCCCGACACACAAAAGCCCTGGACCAGATGGTTTCACAGAAGAATTCTACAAAGCATTTAAGGAAGAGCTAACCCCTATCCTTCACAGACTATTCCAAAAAATTTAAAATGATGGAAGACTCCCAAACTGTTTTCATGAAACCAGCATCATCCTAATCCCAAAACCAGATAAAGACACAACAAAGAAAGAAAACTTCAGGCCAATATCGCTGGTGAACATAGACACTAAAATCCTCAACAAAATAATGGCAAACTGCATCCAACAACACATTAGAAAGATCATACACCGTGACCAAGTGGGATTCATGCCAGGGTTGCAAGGATGGTTCAACATTCTCAAATCAGTAAATGTAATACATCACATAAACAAAAGCAAAGACAAAAATCACATGATCATATCAATAGATGCAGAAAAAGCATTTGATAAGGTACAGCACTCATTTATGATAAAAACATTCAGCAAAGTGGGAATAGAGGGAGCATTCCTCAACATAATAAAGGCCATATATGAGAGACCTACAGCCAACATCATACTCAACGGGCAAAACCTAAAATCTTTTCCACTAAGATCAGGAACAAGACAAGGATGTCCACTTTCACCACTTCTATTCAACATAGCATTAGAAGTCTTAGCCACAGCGATTAGATAAGAAAAGGAAATAAAAGGCATGCAAATCAGAAATGAGAAAGCAAAACTATCATTGTTTGCAGATGACATGATAGTGTATATAGAAAATCCTATAGAATTGGCCAAAAAGCTGCTCTACCTAATAAATGAATTTGGCAAAACAGCAGGATACAAAGTCAATATCCAGATATCAAAGGCATTTTTCTATACCAACAATGAAACAGCAGAAGCAGAAATCAAGAAAAAAAATACCACTCATTATAGCAAAAAGAAAAATAAAATACCTAGGAATAAACCTACCCAAGGAGGTAAAAGACCTGTATGCAGAAAACTACACAACACTGAAGAAAGAAATCAAGGAAGACACAAACAAATGGAAACATATACTGTGTTCATGGATTGGAAGAATCAACATCATCAAAATGTCCATACTACCCAAAGCAATCTACAAATTCAATGCAATACCTATTAAAGTACCAATGGCATATTTCACAACATAGAACAAACACTTCAAAAATTTATATGGAACTATAAATGACCCCAAATAGCTGCAGCAATTTTGAGAAAGAAGAACAAAGTAAGAGGGATCACAATACCTGATACCAAACTGTATTATAAGGCCACTGTAATCAAAACAGCCTGGCAATGGCACAAAAACAGGCACATGGACCAGTGGAACAGAACAGAGAGCCCAGAAATAAACCCAAGTCTCTATGGTGAATTAATATTTGACAAAGGGAGCAACAACATAAAATGGAGTAAGAATAGCCTCTTCAACAAGTGGTGTTGGGAGAACTGGACAGCTACATACAAGAAAATGAAACTTGAGCACCAACTTACACCATACACAAAAATAAATTCAAGGTGGACAAAAGATTTAAATATAAGCCATGACACCACTAAAGTCCTAGAGGAGAACATAGGCAGGAAAATCTTAGATATATCATGCAGCAACATTTTTACCGATATGTCCCCTAAAACAAGGCACGCAAAGGAAAGAATAAACAAATGAGATCTCATCAAAATAAAAAGCTTCTGCATAGCTAAAGAAAACAGTATTAAAATGAAAAGAGAACTGACTGTATGGGAAAATATATTTTCCAATGATACCTCAGACAAGGGTTTAATCTCCAAAATATATAAAGAACTTACACGACTCCACTCTAAGAAGACAAGCAACCCAATTAAAAAATGGGCAAAGGACTTGAACAGACACTTCTCCAAGGAGGACACACAGAGGATCCAGAGACAAATGAAAAGATGCTCCATATCGCTAGCTATCAGAGAGATGCAAATTAAAACCACAATGAGATACCACTTCACACCAGTCAGAATGGCCATCATAAACAAAGCAACACACAACAAGTGTTGGAGAGGTTGTGGAGAAAAGGGGACCCTAGTGCACTGTTGGTGGGATTGCAGACTGGTACAACCACTATGGAAAGCAGTATGGAATTTTCTAAGAAAAATAAAAATCAATCTACCTTTGACCCAGTAATTCCATTGCTAGGATTATATCCTAAGAACCCTGAAACGCTAGTCCAAAAGAACCTATGCACCCCAATGTTCATAGCAACACAATTTACAATAGCCAAGTGTTGGAAGCAACCTAGGTGCCCATCAATAAATGAATGGATCAAGAAACTATGGTACATTTACACAATGGAATTCTATGCAGCAGAAAGAAAGAAGGAGCTCCTACCCTTCGCGACAGCATGGATGGAACTGGAGAGCATTATGCTAAGCGAAATAAGCCAGGAGGTGAGAGACAAATA
>PVKU01007452.1:0-87286 GCA_004027475.1 Anoura caudifer
TGAGTTTGCTGTCTTTTTACTGTTCATATTTTTTATCTTCTTTTTCTTAGATAAGTCCCTTTAACATTTCATATAATAAGGGCTTGGTGATGATGAACTCCTTTAACTTGACCTTATCTGAGAAGCACTTTATCTTCCCTTCCATTCTAAATGACAGCTTTGCTGGATAGAGCAATCTTGGATGTAGGTCTTTGATTTTTCATGACTTGGAATACCTCTTTCCAGACTCTTCTTGCCTGTAAGGTCTCTTTTGAGAAATCCGCTGACAGTCTGATTGGAACTCCTTTGTAGGTGACTGTCCCTTATCCCTTGCTGCTTCTAGAATTCTCTCCTTCATTTGAATCTTGGGTAATGTTATTATAATGTGCCTTGGTGTGTTCCTCCTCGGGTCCAACTTCTTTGGGACTCTGAGCTTCCTGGACTTCCTGAAAGGCTATTTCCTTTGCCAGATTGGGGAAGTTCTCCTTTATTATTTGTTCAAATAAGTTTTCCACTGGTTGCTCTTCTTCTTCCCCTTCTGGTACCCCTATAATTCGGATGTTTAAAGATGTCCTGGAGGTTCCTAAGCCTCTCCTCATTTTTTTGAATTCTTGTTTCTTCCTCGTTTTTTGTTTGGTTGTTTCTTTCTTCCTTCTGGTCCACTCCATTGATTTGAGTCCCAGTTTTCCTCCCATCTGTTGGTTCCCCATGCATCTTTCTTCATTTCACTTATTGTAGCCTTCATTTTTTCATCTAATTTTTGAGCAAAATCAACCAATTCTGTAAGCATCCTGATTACCAGGGTTTTGAATTATGCATCTGATAGGTTGGCAGTCTCTTCATCGCTTAGATAAATTGGCTCTGGGGCTTTGATTTGTTCTCCAGTTTGAGCCATTTTCATTTCTGGGTTTTTTTTGTTTGTTTGTTTGTTTGTTTTGTCTAGTCGCAGCTGTTAGGTAGTGAGGGGTGGAGCCTCAGGTGTTCCCCAGGGCGGGACAGCCCAGTCGCTGGGTAGTGACGCTGTATGTGGGGGCGGGGTCTGAGAGGAGATAATGGCGCTTGCTTTACTCACTCTCAGATTCCAGTTCCTTTCACTGCTTCCCCTTTGCCTGGATTATCCGCACGTGAATGTGGGACCACCCGGTCAGCCAGCTGCCCTGTGTGGCCTCATTGGTTCTGCACCGTTGCCGCCCTGTGCCCGGGGGCTGCCAGCCGCTGCTGCCTGCGTGCCCTTCCGCACCTCCGCTTTTTCCTGCCGTGACTCCACCCCTCTTACCGGTCTGGATGAATCGTTGGACTTCCAAACAGTCTGATTTTCTGAGTTCTGGTTGTTTTCTTGTTTCTAAATCTTTGTTGTCCTTAATTTTGGTTGTGAGAAGAGGCACAGTGCGTCTGCCTACGCCTCCATCTTGGCCGGAAGTCCTATTTTTTAAGATTTTATATTATTTATTTTTAGAGAGAGGGGAAGGGAAGGAGAAAGAGGGAGAAAGACATCAGTGTGTGGTTGCCTCTCACGCAGCCCCACTGGGGACCTGGCCCGCAACCCAGGCATGTGCCCTGATTGGGAATTGAACCAGTGACCTTTTGGTTCACAGGCCGCGCTCAGTCCACTGAGCTATACTAGCCAGGCCTGGATTTTTAATTTTCTAAGAGAACTTTGACAAACCATGGCTCAGAAATAGTACTTTTTCAGGGGAAAAGTTTGATTTCGTAAGTTCTGGAGGTGCCTAACTGCCCGCATGAGAGGACTTCCTCACGCTGAAGTTGCTTGTGTCAGGCATTGGTGGAAAGCTGTTGGGTGTGGGTGCTGGAGTGACAGGGCCCAGACCGGAGACTGAGCGCCAGAGCAGCGGTTCGCAGGCCTTGTTCTGCCCCAGCGTTTTCAGGATGCAAAACTCCCCTTGGAAACCGTAGTTCAAGTAGAGGTTGGGAGGGTGCGGTTTGGCGCGCCCTGGAAGTCCAGCCCACCGGGGCTAGAGGTAATGCAGGAGGGTTCCCCAACGCTTTGGTCATCCTTCTTCCTTTCTGTCGTGCCCTCCGCCACCCCCAAGTTTATGCTCAGAATGCCTGGAGGGTTGCATGAGGACCTGGTGGCCGTGGATCAAACAGGGATGCAGAGCAGATTTTTCACTGTGTGTTTCTGTAGACCATCTCCGAGGTTCTTCCTGGGCCATTGTAAATAAGATTCCTGTGTAGAGTGTCACTGGATCCTTGGAGTATGACAAGCAGGTGGTTCGGAAGTGGTCCTTCGGGAGCAGGAGGTATTCTGCATTTACTCCACAGCCTCGAATACGGCTTTGACATAAAGTGGTGGTATTTTATTCTTGCTTTAGTTAGCATTTATTTGATTACAAGAAGGGTGAATGGTAAAAAAAGGGCAATTCCATAAAGTATGTGAGGCTTGTCCCTTTTATACACAAAAAAGTACTTCAACTGCTTTGGTGGTCCCAAAGTGAATTAATATGTTGTCTTGCTTCTCAGCAGACAGCACCAAAAATAATTTAATTTTATTAGTGACCACAGTAATCTGTTTGTGTTCAGTGCATTAACAGAATGAGGATCTTGAGCTTCTGAGGCGGGTAAGGCAGTCGGCCTCGATACCGAATGCTCCCAGGGTCTCCTGCTCGGCAGTTTGTGTGTTTGCTTTTTATAATTCTGTCCCTTCTTTGGCTGTTATCTGTCCCCTCTGACTTCCGTCAGCATGCACATCTCCCTCTCTCTCTCCTAAACTTGCAAGACTGATAATCTTCAGAATTAGATCTGAAGAATAGATAGGCTCCAGGTGAGAGAAATTCTGTACTTGTTTTCCCCCCTCGTCCCTGCTTTTCTGTTGCAAGGAGCACCCCTGACCTAGCCCTCTTTTCCAGGCAGATAAAGCGTCACTGTGCAGAACCTTTTACAGAGTACTGGACCTGCATCGATTATTCCGGCCTGCAGCTCTTTCGGCGCTGCCGCAAACAGCAGGCAAAGTTTGACCAGTGTGTGCTGGACAAGCTGGGCTGGGTGCGGCCGGACCTGGGAGAGCTGTCCAAGGTAAGAGGGCATGGTTGGCAGGCTCGCTCTTCTGCTGAGGGGCAGGTGAAGGCAGGAGAGGCGGTCAGAACAGGGGCCTCTGTGAGCACAGGTATGATGTGAGAAATCCAAATTTACCTAACAGGTTAATTAGGGAGTGATTATACATAGTCCCCCAGGGAGTTTGTTTAACAGAGGTATTCCTTTAAATAGATCTTCCAGCTTGAGCAGATTTGCTTGTGGTTAATTAGCTCATTGAAGAACAGAAGGGAGCAGATGAGGATAAACAAAATGTTTGGGGACACACCGTTAGTTGCAAACATTGAGGTTACTGTGGAATTCAGCGGGGAAATAGGGTTGGGGCTGCGTCAGATTTCTCGGGAGCCTACCTGAGGAAAAAGAGTGGCTGCCTGTACTTTAAAAAGCGCGTTTGCCTGCCCATTCTCCTGTTGCCTGTGATACTGCCGTCTGTTGAAACATCAGAGCCAGGAACCCGAACGTCGTTTTTCTTCACATCTCACTCTTTCTTCCTTTACACGTGCATTCGTTCCTGTAGATGGGTGTCTCCTGGGACAGGTTTCGAATCCTCGCACTGTCCCCACTTCTTGGATAGGAGTCCTTAACCTGGGCTACGTGAATTTCTGGAAGGGGAGGTGGATAAAGTTGGATGTTAAAAGGCAGTGCATTCTCTGGAATTGAAGAACTTAGGAAATAATTACATCTTCACAATAGTCATAGTCTATGTGGGAAATAAATCAAATGTCACTTACTTAAAAAAAAATCTCTTCAGGGGCTCCATATTGCTTGCCAGATAAAGTATTCCCTCCACATGGTGCCATGGAGGGCCCTTTCTGACCCAGCCCGTCCCTGTTTCCGAGTCCCACCGCCCTCCGTTCCCTCTGGGGCAGCAGACGTACCCAGGCGTGGTGGGAAAGCCCAGGTTTTGCATGGAGACCGATAGTTGATTTGTATCTTGGTTCCATGACTTTTAATGCTATGGGATCCTGAGCAAATTGCTTAAAATTTCCTTTCATACCAGGTCTATCAAATGGAAACCGGGGTAAATCCTGAGTTTCTGTGAGGGTTAAGCGAGAGGGCCGGTGTGAATGCCCCGCCCCCTGTCACGCACACACGTGCACAGCTACTGGTTCCCTTCCCCTGTGTGTGGTGTTGGTGGACTGCTGGGTCTGCACTTGTCGTACGTGGATGAAGGGCTTAGCAGCTTGTTTTTGTTTTTTTGTGTCTGGTTTGATTATTTTACTGCAGATGCTTTCGTTTGCTGCACTGAACACATTATTTTTAATACTTGATAATTCTAAGTTGGAAAGTGGTGGAACTTAGGTATTTGCTAATGAAAACTCCCCTTTCTCATTTCTCTCTCTCATGAAAGGAAAATTAACAGATCATGCTGTTAAGACAGCTTATTCATTTCTGGGTTTTTGTGTTAACATTTTAAAAAACTTAAAGAATTACTTTCCTTAACTCTTGTCAAAAGAGTATTTCTTTAAGAGGGTTATCAGTTTTAATTACACTGCAGTCGGTATCCAGTCTCTCTCTAGAGAGGTGACAATCAGCCGGACAAAGCCTGGCTTCACTCCCTCTTGCATTCCGCTTCCTCTGGGTGGGCCTGCCCTCCCGCGTTCCCCCGCGAGTGCCTGCCCGCGGGTCTGCTGTCAGCTCGGGGGTCGTGTCCTCCTCTGATGTTTCTGGCCTTCCTAGGCCGAGTTGCTCTCTCACCTGTGATTCTGTCGTCCTGGTAACATTAATGTTGAAAATAACTTATGGAGCACTGCTGTGTATGCATCAGCCACTTTATATGGATTATTCTAGTAACGCTGTGAGCTAATAGCCCCATTGTAGAGATGCGGAACTGAAGGTTAAGTTGGCTGCCCGAGGCCATTTACTTAGGAACTCGCTTGGCCACATGCTTCTTTCTGCTCCTTTTTTCTTTTGAGTGTGGTCCAGAAGCGGAGTTGTTTTATTGGTCTTTCCACAATAATTTGTCTTTCAAAGGGGTCCTTTTATTACTTGCAGTTTGAGAAACATTTTTCTCAATTTATTTCATAGATATCTTGAATTCCTTAAAGGAGAGCTTCAGATGCCAGCTGGAGGCATTTGGAATGAGCTCTACCGGCAGGAAAGAAACATTAGTGATCGCAGATTGTAGCCGAGAGGTGAGAACACCACTGTGTTCAGAACCAACAGAAGACCACCGCGGACTTGTGGTGGGAAGACTTGGGCTCCGGCGGCAGCTCCAACATCTACCGCGCACTTTTATGTTAGGCAGGTCAGCCTCCCGTGTCCTCATCCGTGAACTGGAGATGATAATGCCTCGTAGGTGGCCATAGTAATAATTATTCATTGTGTACATGAAAGCCCTGTTCATGGTAAATATTTTTTTAATTTACACATGCAAGAAGACTACTCTGGTCATATTACATGGGTGACTCAGAGTTCAGACCGCTAGGTAACCAGACTGTTAACTGTGGCCATGTGTCTTCTCCGGGCCTGTTTCCTCATCTTTAAAACAAGAACGGTTTCTGCCGGGTCTCCAGTGTAGACTTTTGTGGCCGTTGGGGGGTTGTGTGGGTGTAAACACCTTTCCTCTCTCTCCCTGTTCCACAGTTCAGTGCTCCACCCTCTTTCCTGGCTGGTTGGCGCAGCTCTCCAGTTGTCACTGTGCAGTTCAGCCTCTGTACCTTTTAGTTATGCCCCTGCTTCCGGGCACTGTCAGGTTAAAGTGCACACACCTTTGCATGTCCTTCAGTGCCCTTCACCACCTGGCCCCTGCCTGCCAGGGTAGCTTGTCATTGAAAATCACGGGCTTTGGAGTGCACAGATCTGGCTTTGAGAATTAGCTCGGCAGCCCCAGGGATCTCTGCCCAGGGACCTCAGGGGTGAGAATGAGGTGGGATGATGTGCCCAGCGTCGTCCCTGACAGCACCAGGTGGTGGTTAGGTAGGTGCTCCCTCTCCCTGCACAACCGGTGCAGCAAAGACACGCTCTCTGCCTGCGTGTGCTGTGTACTGTGTGTGTACTGGGAATGCCTTTCCCTCCCCAGTCTTCTGCTGGCTCCTGGCCGCTCTTCAAGATTAAGCTAAACACCGTCCCCTCAGACATGGTCCAGGCCCCTAGCCCCCAGGGTGGGTTAGGCGTGCAGAGTCCTCGCTCCGCCGGCATGCGTTCGGGTCTCAGTTACAGTGGTTCGCTTAGGGAGTCTCGGTTGGTTTTCTCGTCTGGCTCCCTCGCTAGCCTGTGAGCCTCTTGGTAGCTGTGTGTCTTGTCCTCTTCTGTGTCCCTGACTTCTGCCGTGTGGAGTGGCACGGAGCAAGCAGGGTTTGCTGGGGCGGTGGAGCGGAGGGGAGACAGCGGGGGGTGCATCTGTGGTCACAGACTACCCCGCCTGACCGTCACCTTTGCTGCTTTCCGCTTCACGCCTCGCAGGTCACCAAAGTGAAAACAGATCGACCTTTACCGGAGAATCCCTATCACTCAAGATCAAGACCAGAGCCCAACCCGGAGGTGGAAGGAGACCTGAAGCCTGCCAAGCATGGCAGCCGCCTGTATTTCTGGACCATGTGAAGACGGGTCCACGGCCCACACTCAGTCCTGTGCCTGGACGACGATGGGCGGACCCTCACGTGCGGTTTGCGTCGGCCGATACCGTTCTCTCTGGGATCACAAACAGTAACAAAGAGTTGGTGTATGTGACTTGGCAGTTACTCTATACCATTTCCTGGCCATTAAAAAATTTAAAGGAAACAGTTGTATTTTATTATGTTTTGTATAACCTTTGGCCTTTAAAGATGACTTCCCTGGCTTTTTCTTCTTGTGGTCTTGCCTGTTCCTCTGCATGCTGCAGGCATCCACAGCGTGGCGGGGGAGCCATGTCCCATCGCGCAGAAGTGACTGCAGAGGACAGGCTTTGTTACCTGAGACAGCTCCGTGGGGTATGTGTGCGTTCACATGCTCTGGGGTCTCGACCCTCTTTCCCATCAAACCTCTCGAATGATTTCCCTGAAGTCACACAAGGGGAGCGTCCAGGATAGGAGACGTGAAGGAACGTTTGAGCCCGTGACTCAGGCCATGGGAGGGGCCTCCTGGCTGGGTCCTCCGCAGTCTTGCTCAGAGTTTCTTAAAGAACCAAACTTCCACCACTTCCCCTTGATACTCCATCCTCAAGCATTATAACCCAGATGTTTTTCCTGATAGACCAGGGAGGTGGAGGCTGAGCGCTCAGCTCCAAAGCCAGGAAGTCGGGAGGTCCGAGTGTCAATTCCAACCTTGGGTGTGTTCCTTAACCTCTTGCAAGAGGTTGAATTTGAGGACAAACTGAAGGGAACATGCTTATCTATCTCCTGGGCAGGTTAAAGCCACAAGTATTTATAAAGCCCTGGTTCAAAGCACTATTATGTCTTTATTTTCCCTTTCATTCAATTCCTTTTTCACTACTAGGCTATTTCCTCTGCATCTGACTGGGTCGCTTTACACCTGGCTGTGGCCTTAAATTACATGTAACCCTGCATAAGTCATTTCAACACCCTGGGTGTTGGTTTCCAATGTGCAGAGTTCAAAAAAGTGAAGTCATTGTATGAGAGTCTTTCTAAAGGCCTTTCTAGCTCCGTGCTAGACACTGAGAGTGGGGAGATGGCTGGGAGGCCTCAGACAGATGCGGGGTGGCGGGGGGGGGCGGACAGTGAAGACAGAGCATTGCATGGTCTGCCTCCCCCTCCCCCTCCCCTGTTTGACCCCACAGTTGGGGTCATTTTGCGTGATCCTTGCTCCCACCTGTTCTGCAAATGTTCCTTGCCAGCTGCCTTTGCTTCATTTTCCAATTTAATGAAGAAAAAGAATAGATTCTTAATTTATTAAACAGCTACAGCAACATCCTGCAGCCAGGGGTGTCCAGCCTTTGGCATCTCTAGGCCACACTGGAAGAAGAGTTATCTTGGGCCACGCATTAAATACATTGCGACATGTAATCACAAAAATAAATTTCATGTTTTAAGTAAATTTATGCTTTTGTGTTGGGACTCATTCTCAGCCATCCTGGGCCTTGTGAGGCCTGCAGTCTGAGGGTTGGACACCCCTGCTAGCCTCTTGCTGGCCAAGAAATTGGAAGTGACCTCTGATGGGGAAAATGTGAACATGGCTGCAGGTTGGCGTTTGTGTGATACTTCAAGCTATGTGTTGCTTTCTAGGCTCCTTCTGCAAAGGAAGCTGGGACTTGCATGGTGCGCCAGGGGCTTTACATGAGTCACCTTCAGCACTCAGAGCCTTCGAAAGAGATTCTGTTGTATGTCACGCCCATTTCACAGATGAAGGCACGAAAGTTTGGGAGAGGTTAAGGAGCCCCTGTCTTACATGGGAGGCCAGTGAAAGTAATCTGGTCCCAGTGGCCACACTCTTGTCCTTGGAAGGCAACTGTGGCTTTCAGACTTGGATGCACGCTACAAACTCCTGCAGACCTTTACTGATGTCTGAACTCCACCCCCAGAGATTGTGATTTAATGTGTCTGCCCTGCGGCTGGGGCATGGAGTGTTTTGAAAGCTCTCCAGGTTATTCTGAGGTGAAACCAAGGTATAGGGCCACCGTGAAGCAGGTCCAGGAGGCGAAGTGGCTGAGATTTAAACCCAAGTGTATCTCATTCCACAGCATGTACTTTTAATGTCTACCACTGCTTATAAATTGCCTGGAGATCTCATGAACCTGAAGATTCCGATTCGGCAGCTCCAGAGCGGGGCCTGCTGCCTGTTGGTGCTGATGCTGCTGGTCTGTGGGCCACACTCCCGATAACAAGGGCGTAGACCACTCGTCCTTCTGAGTGCAGGGTCTGTCTGTGTCTGACTCTCCTGCTTCACTGTCCAGCCCTGGGCGCTCCCGGAGTGTTAGTTCACCTCTTTAGAATCAGAGTAACACGTCCTGAACTGTTAATGTCTTCAAATTCCATTCTAGGATGTTTTAACTTTTGCCCAAGTTGGACAGCAGTTCTCGCCTCCACCCCCTCCCCTCACCTTGCTTTGAATTCCTTGAACAAAGAAACTAACTTTTGGCTTTCCTGTATTCTTGATAGACTCATACCACATCATAGCCTTCTAGGACTGAAGATAAAATTCCTAAAATCTCTCACAACAAACGCATCTGGCAGCTGCAGTAGGTGAAAGGTCGCAGGACAACTTGGAAGCAGTTAGTGTGAAGGGTCCCTGAGTGGGGCTCCAGATAATAGAAACATCTTCCTGCTCGAGAAGAATGAGGCTGATTCCTCGTGTTCCTGAAGGGACCTTATCGGCCCCTCTTCCCAGGCCGAGCCCGTTCCTGTCGCCTCTGAGTTCATGGTGTTGCTGTCCATCCAGCATCAAGACGTGGGGGTGCACCTTGGGCCCTTGCGCTCACTGCCATCCGTGTTCCAGTCCAGCCCCGGGTCCTGGTGCGTTCCCTCTGACCTCTCACGTGGGGACTTCCTCTGTTATCTCACTGTCACCGGCCCAGCCCCTTTCTGTCCTCTTGCCCGGATTGTACTGCTCTTCCCATCCAGTCCCCTACCCCCCGTCTCCCCGCTCAGTTTGCCCTCCGCTTGCTGCCTGCACCTCTGCTGCTCAGAGACCTTCGCTGGCTCCCGAGTGGCTATTCGGGAAAGTCTGGTCCTCACTGGCATTTGGATGCTCCGTAATCTGGCCTTTGCTGAGCCCACATTTCCCTAGCATTATCTTCCTTCTCCTTGTCAGGTACCCTGGAGTCTCCCGAATGTCATTTCTCAAGACTGTTTTCCAAATGCCAGATCTTCACTAATGCTGCCATCCACTTGCCAGGAAACATCCTTTTCCCATCTCCGCCTCTCGAAAGTCTGCCCATCTCTCAAGGCAAACACTAGAGCTGTCCTCCCCAGGAAGCACCCCCTTCCTACAGCCAGAACCAGTCTTTCTGCCCCTTTGTTCCCCTGACACGACACAGCACGAGGGCTGCGCTCGAGGGCTGCGCTCGAGGGCTCTGGAGCTGGGCCATCTGGGACTGAGTGCGGGCTCCGTCATTGAAGAGCTGGGTGGCCCTAGGTGAGTTACTTAACCTTTCTGTGCTTATTTTCCTCATCTGTAGAATGGGGAACTGTAACACCCAGCTCCTGGGATGGCTTCGAGGGCTGAATGACTAGCACACGTGAAATGCCCAGTGCGGTGCTGATAAATGCCAGCGACTGTCGCGGTGCCCTGTTTGAGTAACTAGGCCACGGCACTAGGTCTCTCTCAGTCCTGAAAGATCCGGACTTCTACCTTATTTCTGTGTCTGTACTTTAATGCCCAGCGTATGTCAGATGTCCAGGAAATGGCCAACTGTACACCAGGTGTATCTTTCCAAAGAACATCCCAACCTTCTCCTTGCCACGGACACACGTACAAATTCTGTAGAGATAGGAGTGCTCCTTTGAGGTCACATTGCTATCTTGGAAGGTATCAAATCCTACCTGAAATTCTTTGGGCATAATAAGAGATGCATTCTTATGCCCTGAAATGGATCATAATATACTTGGGTTTTAAAAAGTACCAGTTGCTTCTGCAGCATAGGAAGTCTCAGTCTGGGGCTGTGATGTTTTTGTGTATCCCATGTAATTTGTTTGAATAAGATACTGACATTCGCAAATTTACTTACTTTGAAAAAATACATTAGAACAGGCTCAAGGGAGTAGGGAAGAGAGCCCCCAGCTTTGCATCTGAGAAGCGGCCCATCTGGGAAAGATGGAGGTCGTCTGGTTCCAACAGCCACACTCGTGACCTTCGATGTCACTGAACCTTAGCCTTGGACGCACAGTGGGATCACCTGACACCCTTTGAATACTTACATCAGGTTCCCACCCTGGGTATTCTGGTTTGATAGGTCTGCGGTGTGGCCTGGACATATAGATCTTGTAATAAATAATACGACTCTTGCTCATTACACTCAAGTAGTATTTCTACAGCAGGAGAAAAAGGGATATAGTTGCAGCTGGAACCCTAGAAATCCATTAATTAACTCATTAATTCATTGGGTAGCCTGCTAGGTGCTAGTTAGCATGCTAGGCAAGGGTGAAGAACAAGACAGGCAGGATCCTATTCTTGTGGGGCTTCCATGCCAGAGGTGGAGGCCGTAACTAGGTAAATAACAAGGCAATAACCAGAAACTTCAGATTGTGATAGTCCTGTGAAGGAACCCAGTGGGGTTAACATGACAGTGAGGAGCTGGGGGAGCAGGAGGTTGTGTTTAGGAAAAGAGCTGTGGACAGTCTCGGAGAAGCGGGGTTTGAGCGTCCTCCTGATGGGTGAAGAGAAGCCAGCCACTGAAAGGAAGCATGACCCAGTCTGAGGGAATGGCTGGAGTAAAACCCTGAGGCAGGGTGGGGCTCGGGACTTCAGCAGGTTTGGCTGGAGCGTGGTTTTGTGGGTAGAAGCCCAGTGTGGTTGCAGCTTGCTCACCCCGTCTTTAATCTGGTGGGGACAGGCATCTCCACAGTGTGCTGGACAAAGAAAGTCTACGCTGCTCATCTCCCACATGTCCCCCTACACTCCAGCCAAACTGAACTCTCCTCTGTGCCATCTCAGACGCCTGGCCTTTCCTTGTGCTGTGTGCTCTGCCCAAAAGGTCTCCCCACCTCTTCCTGGTGGACCCTTCTCTTGAGCTGCAGCTCATCATCCCTCACCACCCCAAGGTCAATGGCATCTTCCTCTGTGTTCACGAGCCTCTTGTGCATTCCGGCTGTTGGAGTCATCATGAGCAAGCACCATTTCTTGTTCTCTGTGGAATCTACCCCTTCCTGGCACAGCGGCTGGGAGACAGTCAGTGCTCTGGTGACGATCTGTCTGTTGAATGAATGCTGCCGAGCCGTCGGTTTCCCCAAAAGGGAGCAGCCTGCTTCAGCATGAAATGTGTATCCCTCTGTGCAGAGGACACATGGGGGTGTTTTCCGTCAAAGGGAGGCTCGGGCTTGCCCTGTAATGTCAGCACCGCCGGGGGAAAATGGGAACCCTTGGGGTTTTTTGTTTGTTTGTTTCCGTTTTTTCAAAAAGAGTCCCCTAATCTCCATCAGGGTCTCAGCGAAAATACCGTCTGTGAACTGAACGGAGGGTGCACAAAAGGTCAGATTCGGCCATGGTAATAAATATAATTGCATGCTGGCATCCCTTTAATTTGAGGGTTGAATGCAAATTAAGCAGACGTGCCTTTTCTGGAAGCCTCCTTTTAATCAATTCTGCTCCTCTGTCAGAGGGTTGAAGCTGAAAAGAAAAGGAGAGGCATGTCCCTTTCACTTGCCATCCGACACTAAGTTGTCACGTGGTGGGACTGCGGTTTGACGTACAGGCTTTATTTATTTATTTATTTATTTATTTATTTATTTGGATGGTTGAACGTGCAGCACCTTTGGGTTGCTCGGGCCGTTTCCGAGGATCTGAGGTTCCCAGTGGTGAAGTCAAACCAGAGAACTTTCAAGACAGTTCTTGAGCAGGTTTCCTTCCATCTCAGTCTGATGGGCAGCAGGTACCGCTGGAGCAGGACGCGGGGGTCCTGTTTGTGGCTCCATCTTGTTTGTGGCCTCGGCAGAACATTTTCCCCGCCGGGCCTCTTCTCTGGGTACGAAACGAAGTATGGGTCCAAGGTGGTACCCAGGCTCTTTCCCATGCCAAGGATTGCATGAAACAGAGTTCCTCTACTGGCCAACCTACTGGGGGGGATGGTAGAGTTTTGATGATCTTCTTGAGGTAAATCTAATCACCTGGGCAGTTCATTTTGGAAATCTCATTAAAATTCGAAGAGCATTTCGGGCTCTTGTGTTTTCAAAAAAATCACCCACACTGACATTTAAAGACGTGCTATGGAAGAGGTTCAGGGGTTTTGTCATCCCTTTCCCTCATTAGAAATTGTTTCATGTCACTTTCTTGTTATTTTAGCCTCAGTTTGTTCAGAGGATTATTATAAGGCTTTGATCTTAAAAGTCAAGGGAGAGAAACACTTTGGAGATCACTGCTAACTGAACTGCCTTTTGATTGGGCCACGTCCAGTCTGGAGCCCTCAGCCCTTGTAGGTTTGGGCAGGCTGAGGCCGCAGGCCAGGGCTGTGTGGGGGGCGGGAGTGGAGGGTTCATCAGTGGGATCAGACAGCGGCATCAGGAACACTGGAGGGGGCTGAAGCAGGGGCCGAAAAGGCAGGAGTGAGCTAAACTGAGCCAGAGTGTGGCTGGGAGACAAACGTCCTAACAGAGACACCTGCAAAGGCTGTGAACAGGCGGTTTGCAGAAGAGAGTATCAGAACGGCCAACAAATATATGAAAAGATGTTCAGCCTCACTAGCAGTCAGAACAAGGCAAACTAAAGCCGTGACGAGGTGCCATTTTATTAGTTCAGCAAAAATGTAAAAGGTTGATAATACTAAGTTGTGATCTGGATGTGGGGAAATGGGTATTCCCTTACCCTGCTGGTAGGAGTATAAATGGATACTTTATGTTTGGAGGCCAGTTTTCTGCATCTATCAGATATAAGGTGTGGGTACCATTCCACGCTGGTAAAAATTTATACCACGGAAGTGCTCATTCAAGTATTTTAAGATGTGTGCAAGGATGTTCATTGCACGTGGCTTGTGAAAATGGACACACGGGGCGTGTGCATCGGTACTGCAGGGCGGCTGAGTGAATTGCAGCGGCCCGGCCATGCGGGCCTGTGCCGCCCGGAGAGACTGTAGTGCTTTCTCCTGACATGGAGTTTTCCGTGGGGCTGCCAGACTGCATGGTGATCATTCTCCACGGGTCTACCGCTCTTTCTTGACTTGAACATCTCAAAGACAGGAACTGTGTGTATTTTATCTCTGGCATAAGTGGAATTAAAACTGAGACCCGATTACCTCCCCAAACTCTGGGCCACTGTTTCACTCCAGGCTGAGCTGTTGGTTTGGAGTCGGTGAACTGGACAGCTGGAAAGCAGGGTAGGAAGAGGAACAGGAGAGAAACGGAGAGAGAAGTGACTTGCCCAAGGCCACGCAGCTCTCCACTTGCTTGGCAAAGGGGATCCAAATGGCTGCTCTGTCTGGTGACTAATGAGATGGTTTAGTTTCCTCCTCTGAAAAATGAGGGTAACAACGGTGTGGTTTTGTTGATTTGGTAACAAGATGTTCATACAGCACCTGGCACCACATAGATGTGCATTAAATGTGACCCCCTTGAGATGACAGGGGCACCCAGCAGAGGGGTTGACTGACAAGCTGGACAGGCAGCGGAGCCCAGGTTGTCCAGAGAAATGGGAGGGGGGCTGAGGGAACTGCTGGAACACAATGCCCCTGGGAGGCGGCCTCCAGCACAGTGTTCCCTGAGTTCGCTCTGGGCTGACTGGCTGGCGATGCTGCTGCTGAGGAGGCCTTGTTCCCCAACAAAAGCACCCAGCCAGCTCCCACACCTGAGGACAGCCTGGACCAGCGTGTTCCTCTCATCATTGTGGAGGACTCCAGCCTGCAGGTGGACTGGGGATGCATATGCCCTCTTTTGCGGGATCGAACCTCAAGCTTGTTGGCAAATCTGGTGCCAGGAATCTATTGGGGGATCGGACTAACTCACGGGGCATCAGAATTGAGAAGGCCTCAGAGACCAATCAATTCCTTTTACTTTACAGAGAGGGTAGCCTCAATGAGTAGCTAAACTAGGACTGAGCCTTGATTTCTGACTTCCTATCCTGGACCACCTGTGGGGCTGCCACGGGAAATTAAAAAGCTGTGCAGAGCTGGACCTGTGGGCAAGAGACAGAAAAGACTTGTTGGCAGGGGGAAAGGTGTGAGCGGAGACATGAAAGTGGGAGTGAGGGGCCCATTGTGGGAAAAGTAATAACCACATTGACACTTATTCGGTGCCTACCCTTTGCCAGGCGCTGCGCCAAATGTTTGATCTATATTGGCCCATCTATTCCTTATAACGATACCATAAAACAGGTGTTCTGGTTGTTTCTGTTTTGCTTTATTTCAGAAGAAACTGGAGCTCAGAAAGGCTATGACGTTGTCCCAGGTCACACAGCTTGAAAATGGCAGACCTGGGATTTAAAGCCAATGTCATCTGACTCCAAAACTGTGAGTCCTTTCAAAATTTTTAAATTAAATCTATTGAGGTAACACTGGCTAATAACATTCTATAATTCTCAGGTGTACCGCACTATAATTCAATATCTGTGTACACTGATATGTGCCCATCTCCCAGAATCTCCCAGTTTCCTTCCTTTACCCAGCATTTCCCCTTCTGCTGGTGACCACCCTGCTGTGTCTGTTTCCATGAGTTTGTTTTGTTAGTTTGTTACCTTTTTGGTTATATTCCACATGGGAGTGAAATCGCATGGTTTGTGTCCTTCTTCCATCTTGCTTATTTCACTTAGCGTAACACTCTGAACATCTGTCCACGCTGCAACGAAGGCAAGTATTTCATCTTTTTTGTGGCCGAGTAGTAGTCTGTGTGTACACGCCATCATCTTTATCCGTGCATCTGGGGATGGGCACTTAGGTTGTTTCCGTGTCTTGGCTGTTGTGAATGATGCTTCGGTGGACCTAGGGCTACATGTATCTTTACAAATTAGTGTTTTCATATACTTCAGGTAAATACCCAGAAGAGGAATTGCTGGATCATATGTTGGTTCTAGTCTTGCTTTTTAAAAAGACCTTCCATACTGTTTTCTGTAGTGGCTGCACGATAACTCTTTTTTTCTCTATTTTATTGATTACGCTATTACAGTTGTCCCATTCCCCCCGCTTCATTCCCCTCCACCCTGCACACCCCCTCCCACCCACATTCCCCCCTTTAGTTCATGCCCATGTGTCATAAGTTCTTTAGCTTCTACATTTCCCACACTATTCTTGCCCTCCCGCTGTCTATTTTCTACCTACCATCTATGCTACTTGTTCTATGTACCTTGTCCCCCTCTCCCCTCCTCCCACTCCCCTGTTGCTAACCCTCCATGTGATCTCCATTTCTGTGGTTCTGTTCCTGTTCTAGCTGTTGGCTTAGTTTGCTTTTGTTTTAAGTGTGGTTGTTAATAACTGTGAGCTTGCTGTCTTTTTACTGTCCTATTTTTTATCTTCTTTTTCTTAGATAAGTCCCTTTAACATTTCATATAATAAGGGCTTGTTGATGATGAACTCCTTTAACTTGACCTTATCTGAGAAGCACTTTATCTTCCCTTCCATTCTAAATAACAGCTTCGCTGGATAGAGCAATCTTGGATGTAGGTCCTTGCCTTTCATGACTTGGAATACCTCTTTCCAGCCCCTTCTTGCCTGTAAGAACTCTTTTGAGAAATCAGCTGACAGTCTGATGGGAACTCCTTTGTAAGTGACTGTCCCCTTATCTCTTGCTGCTTCTAGAATGCTCTCCTTCATTTTAATCTTGGCTAATGTAATTATGATGTGCCTTGGTGTGTTTCTCCTTGGGTCCACCTTCTTTGGTACTCTCTGAGCTTCCTGGACTTCCTGGAAGTCTATTTCCTTCGCCAGATTGGGGAAGTTCTCCTTTATTTGTTCAAATAAGTTGTCCACTTGTTGCTCTTCCTCTTCCCCTCTGGTACCCCTATAATTTGGATGCTGGAATGTTTAAAGATGTCCTGGAGGTTCCTAAGCCCCTCCTCATTTTTTTGAATTCTTGTTTCTTCATTCTTTTCTGTTCGGTTGTTTCTTTCTTCCATCTGGTCCACTCCATTGATCTGAGTCCCAGTTTTCCTTCCATCACTATTGGTTCCCTGTACATTTTCCTTCATTTCACTTATTGTAGCCTTCATTTGTTCATCTAATTTGCAACCAAGATCAACCAATTCTGTGAGCCTCCTGATCACCAGTGCTTTGAACTGTGCATCTGATAGGTTGGCTATCTCTTGGTTGCTTAGAAGTATTGGCTTTGGGGCTTTGATCTGTTCTTCCCCTTGAGCCATATATATATATATATTCTTTTGGTCTGGTTGCACCTGTTATGTATGAGGGGCGGAGCCTTAGGTGTTCACCAAGGCGGGGCAACCCAGTCATGGCGTTGTGACACTGTATGTGGGGGCTTGGTTAGAGAGGGAACAATGGTGCTTGCTCCCCTCTCTCTCATATTTCAGTCCCTTTGGCTGCTTCCCACAAGCAAATTGGGCCCTTCTGGTGCTGCCTCCTGGGTGGGTGGGCTTGTGTATGCTCTAGGACCCTGTGGGTCTCTCCAATGAACTCTCCTGTGATGCTGGGAGTCTCTCCTGGCACCTCAACCTCCCACAAGTGTTTTCAATCAGTGCTTTTAGGCTTCATTTCTGGGCTCTGGGGCCCTGGGTTGCACGATATGTCTCCCTGTTTTTGCCTGGTTTATCTGTGCATGAATTTGTGTATGCGGTCAGCCAGCTGCCTTGCATGCCTGGGGTCTGATAGCCGCCACCTGTGCGCCCAGGACTGCCAGCCACCCCTTTTTCCTGCCGCGATCCCTCTCTGAGGGCCACCAACTCCGCCCCTCCTACTGGTCTAGATGAATGGTTGTCGAACTTCCTTACAGTTCAATTTTCTGTCTGATCTGGTTGTTTTTGTTTCTAAATCTTTGTTGTCCTTAATCTTGGTTGCGTGAGGAGGCACAGTGTGTCCACCTACGCCTCCATCTTGGCCGGAAGTTGCACCATAACTCTTAACCAGTCTTAACACCCCACATATAGATAATGCATATGGGAATGGTAGGCACTTAGTAGGCTTGAAAAATGTAAAGTGACAATTTCCATGATTCAGTCAAATGGCTACCCAGCGCCCAGCCCTTCCTCATGCATGATCTATGTATGGGGTGTTAATTACCACTGCATTACTACCTTTGTGATTACCCCCTTTGGTCAATGTGCCAGTTCTGCTAGGCAAGGATATAGTCCCCAAGTTTTAGTTGGGGAGCCGAGGGCTGGAGTAATGAGGTGGCCTGCTCACAGGAGCACAGCCAGCTGGGGACAGAGTGAGGTATCGGACGCAGAGAGATAAGCGTAAAGGATGGCCTGGCCAAGTCTCAGGAGGTGGGGAGGGATGGGGCAGGACCAGGCACAGGGCAGCAGCCCCTTCCTGGCTTCCTGACAGCGCTATTGTTTGAAGCCCGTTCTTGGACATCCAGGAAATAGGCGACATCACTCCCAACAAAGGAGAGGAAGCTGCCTGAATGTTTCAGCTCCACCTCACGCGCTTGTCCTGGGGCTGGAGATGGGAGCCCAGCCAAGGCCGCCTGACCCCTCTGCTCAGCCCGGCCACCCAACCCCCACCCTCATGTCTGGCCCGCTCCCTCTCCTCTCTGCCAGTCCAAACCCAAACTCTTCGGGCCCTGGCCAGCAGACCTATCTTCCCTAGAGGCCACCCCTAGAGCTCTATCGGCACCCCTCTTGGTGAGGGCCTGTAGCCCCTCAAGCCTTGTTTGGTGGGACTCACCTTCCACCATGGCCCGTGGCAGGATGGGAGGCTGAACCTTCAATCCTGGCTCCGTCACTGGCTCTGCCACACAGGACCTCAGTTCCCCCACCTGTGTGGGCGTGGGGCTGCCCAGGAAGGGCTGTTCTGGGTCAGCAAGGAGGGCGCTCTCACCTCTGGCGCTCTGGTATTCTGAGCCTCAGTGCCCTTCCTGCCTTGACGAGGGGGAAGAAGTGTCATGGGCAGCACCCCAGGCCCCAGAAGGAGGAGGAGGGGGAGTTCCAGGGAGCAGAGCTGTCACTGAGGGTGGGACAGGGCAGCTGGGCAAAGCAGAAATCGAGGATGGTCCTTCTCCTGGGCTCTGGAATCAGATAGGCTGGGGTTCAATTCCAGTTCTACCACCTAGTGGCTGTGTGACCACGAACAAGTCACACTACCTCTCTGAGCCTTTGTGTCCTCACCCATGAAATGCACGCAGTAAGACCAACTTTGCAAAGAGGTTGTAGGAGTTAAAAGGCATCAGGGCATAAACGGGGCGCGAGGCACGTGGCAGGCACGTCGCAGGCATGTGGCACCTTTCTCCTTAAGTCAGTGGCTTTTCTGGCAAGAACTGGATTGAGATGGAGAAATAGACACTGTAACATCCTAATTAAGAAACCCAAGGCTCTGGTGGAACCTGGAACATAGATACTGTTCATTTCCTGGCTCTCGGGAGTGTGTTTGGCCCATCAGCTGGTGGGAGAGGCCTATGCCTGGCATTCAGCAAGATCTGTGGGTCACTGTGGCCCGGGGTTGCAGTGTCCCCTGAGCTTGTCTTATACAGAATAGAAAACACAGCCCGTAGGAGCGGGACAGCCCCTGAGGGTTGTCTGGTTCATCTTCTAATTCAGAGAGCAGCTAGGCAAGGCCCAGAGATGGCAGAAAGCTCCCTCCCCCAAGGTCACAGAGCCAGTCAGGACTGGAGCCAGGCCTCCTGCTTCCCAGTCCCAGGTCCTTGAGATCTGAGGGGTCCCTCCTTCACTCCCCAGCTCCCGCCCAGACTCCTGTCTGGAAGTGGAGGGGAGGCAGGCTCAGCTGTGGGTGTAGAGAAAGGACCATTCTGAGCCCCATCCCTCCCAGAGGGCCTTTCTCCCGGGGCTCCCCAGCACCCCGAGCCAACCATCCAGCTGGGGTTGGTGACTGGCCCTTCTTTCCACCTCTCTGACCTCGAGCTATTCTTCTGTCAAGCTGATACCTTGAAACCCTGTAAAGCCGAGGGGTTGTCTCAGACTTTTATTTCGGTAACATTTGCAGATCCCCTAATACGTGCCACAGGACTACCAAGGCCCCGCAGCACCCTTACAAGGGTGGCATCTCACGGATGAAGACACAAAGGTGCAGAGAAAGAAAGAATCTGCTCAATGCTACCTACATAAGGTGCCAGCGGCTTGAGACCAGAACTATAGGCTCTACTTCCAGTCCAGGGGAACCCTCTCCCAAATACTGCACTCTCCCAGCCAGGCAACCCTCCCATCCTGGGGGCGGCTGAGGGGAAGACAGGAGAAGACAGAGGGTTGGAGGTGAGCAGCGCCGTCCCCGCAAGCCAAGTCCCATTGTAGGGAACAAATCTCCAGGAAGCCCAGCGGGTGGCCGGTCCGCGAGCTGATTGCAGGAGATGGCACGGAGGCCCGCGGTTGCCATGGCGACTTCCTGAATCACAGCGCCTCTTCCCGCTGAGGCTTTGGGAAGTCAAAGACATACCTGGGCAGCCCCCGCTCCTGGCTGGGCCTCTTCAAGGAAGCGAGGGAACGAGCGCACAGGAACGTGGCGTGCCTGCTCCCAAGGAATTCGCACACATGTGCGTGAGCTGTGGCAGCAGCAGGCGTGTGGCCGAAGTGCACGCTCAGGTGCAGGATACAGATATGCATGCGTGACCCACACAAACCCTGATCGTGAGCTGAGCCTCTGGGGATGAGACCAAGTTAAGGAACAGAGGAATCCAGGGAGGGTGTCCTTGGCCGAGGGAGCGGCAGGGGGCACTAGAGAGCAGGCCGGGGAGCAGCTGGGCAGGAAGAGGGATAGAGATGGCAGGGCCAGGTCACGCAGGTCTTTGCCCGCCGGTCTAAGGAACTGGACCTTCACCTGGAGGCACCGCGGAGCCAGAGGGAGCGTTCAGGAAGGGAGGTAGTGCGGCTGGGGCCGGGATCCCAGGGAGGATGAGTCAAAGCGGAGAGAATGAGGGCAAGGAGACTAGTCGGGGGGCTGACTCTTCTGACTCTATTTTAAAGTTAGCATTTATGCTTCTTAACACACACCGTTTACTTATTTATAACGTCTGTTGTTCATTGTCCATCTTCTCTACTTGGATGGCAGCTCACAGGAGCAGAGAGGTCTGTCGGCCTCATCCCCTGATGCATGTCAAGCCCCAAGGAGCGCGTCTGACACATAGGTACTCAGTAAATATTGCCAAGTGAGTGAGTGAATGAATGAATGAATGAATGAACGAATGAATGAGGCCTGGACCGGAGGTGTGGCAGAATGGGTGGAGGGAAGTGAAGGCCTGAGAGAGGGGTACGAAGTAAAATGCTTGGCTGGAGGAAGGCTGAGGTGCTCAGTTAGTGCAGGGATACGCCCCAGGCCCTCTGAATGGGTGGGTGTGGCCCTGGCAGGTGCTGTTCTGGCTCCAGGTCGAGGCTGGGGTGATTCCAGGTGAGATGCAGGGTGCTGGGGACACAAAGCACTGGAGGACCAGGTGGGGAAACTGAGGTAGGCCCCACATGCTGTGTGCTGGGACTGAGTGCACTGGGAGGGACCCTGAGGGTCACTGTCACTGGGTGTCCAGGGTCTTCCCCCGAGTCCCCTGGGTTTGGAGTCCTCAGCATCTTCCGGACCCTGCTGTCCGACGGAAATGTGACACTGGCCACAGGTGAGAGCCACACATGTCATTTCACATGTTCCTGTAACAGCACAGAGATACAAAGAGACATGTGAAGGTAGTTGACAGTGTATTTTACTGAACCCGATATGACCATATTATTTTCATCTTAATGGGTTATTAATATAAAGAGTAATTAATGAGATGTTGGACATTCTTTTTTGGCATAAAGTCTTTGAAAACTGGTACGTATTCTGCACTAAGAGGACACCTCAACTTGGACTGGCCATATGTCAAGGGCTCAGTAGCCACATGTGGCCACTGGCTACCTGTTCAACACACCAGAAAGAGGTCCTGGGGGCACTGAGTCTGAGGAGGCGACGTGGGGGCAGCAGCTGGTTAGGGAGAGGGTGGGGAGAGGGGGGTGACAGGGGTCAATGCCCAGGCTTTTCCTGCTTCTTTCTTTTGACCCAGCCCTTCCCACCTGATCACTCACTCGACAGACTTAACGAGCAGTCGCTATGTGCAGGCACAGTGCTGGGTGCTAGGGGGAGAATGGTGAATTGGGCACAGAGTAGCGATTTTTATTGTAATGCTATTCCCACCACCTAGATGAGGCAGCAATGCCCAGCGAAGCTGAGTGCCTTTCTGAGCTCTCTCCCTTGCCCCATGGTGCATGATTGCCAAGATGGAAGTGAAGACCCTTGGAAGGAGGAGGTTGGGGTGTAGGTGGGATCTACAGAGGGACTTCCCCAAGGAAACGCATGCCTCTAGGCTCCACCCTTCCCCGGAGACGTGCTTCCTCTCCCCTTCCCCTCAACTCTTACCCCCAAACTGCCTCATTTTCATGCCCAGGGCCTTGGAGCCAGTATTTGCTGATGAACCTGCCTTCAGGCTGTCTCCTTCCTGATCACACTCGGTCCAGCAACTCCACAGGAGGGACGCTGATTGGTGACTTTTGTGGACCAGGTGACAGCTGCAGAGGCTGGACTGGAGCCAGCCTGGGTGTCCCCAGACTGAGAGCACTGTTCTTAGTGCTCAAAGATGTGGGTTCAAGTCCCGATGCCCCTTTTACCTGTTGGTGACCATGGGGAAGAGACTTTGTTCCCCAGGCATTGGGCCCGCTTCCACCTGAGCAGAGAACCCTACCCCCCACCCCTGATGAGCCGCATGCTGGCTCCCAAATCACAGTGTCCATCCACAAGAAGGGTCACACAGGGCTTGGAAAGGGACCATTTTTCCTTTTTTATCCTTACCAGAGGATTTTCATTGCTGAGAGAGAACCCGAGAGAGAGAGAGAGAGAGAGAGAGAGAGAGAGAGAGAGAGACATCAATCTGAAAGAGAAACATCGACTGGTTGCGTTCTTGAAGGCTCCCAGACCAGGAATCGAACCTGCAACCTTTTGGTCTACAGCATGACACACAAACCAGCTGAGCCACATCAGCCAGGGCAAAAGAGACCATTTTTCAAGAAACACAAACTTGTGTGAGTCTTGCTTCGAAACCCTGCTTCGGTGGCCTCCAGCAGCAGGGGTCCTGGGGGGGCAGTTCCTTAGGTGTAAATGCTCTGAAATGTGTGCCTGGGCTCTGGGCTTTGGGGATAAATCTGGCCTCTTCCTTTCAATTCTCCTGCATCCTATCATTTACTAAGCCCCTGGCACCAAGTGGACGCCAAGTGAATTAAATAGCTCTCCTTCACAGATGAGGAAACTGAGGCACAGAATAGTTTGGCAAGTTGCCCGAGGTCACCAGTCAGGAAGTAGCAGAGCTGGGCTTTGAGTCTTGGCTGGCCTCCTCCTCATCCGAAGTCGTTGCCTCTGGCCTCCACCCAGCACACTGAGGTGCCAAAGCCTCTTCCTAGGAGTCACTCCCAGCAGCTGCCTCACAGATAGCCGGGCCCCTGGAGGGCTGGGGTCAGCCATGCAGCAGGACACTCGTGTGGGGCCGAGCGTTGCCGGATTCACAGGTTGAAGACTGTTCCTCTGGGCTTCCGGGCTTCGTGCCTTCCCCCACAGCCCCTTCCCCGGCCACCTCCCTTCCTGGCCCGGTGCTGGGGTGAGCGGCGGGTGGAGTGGCATCCGGGCTGGGGCTCGAGCTGTGAAGAGAGTGTCTGGGCAGAGACTGATGGCCTGTCAGTTGGCTGCCAGCACATCCTCAAATTCTTTGTCTCTGCAGAGCAGGGACGGTGCAGGGCAGTGGGGGTGGGGTGCTGCAGGAGAGGGGGTGTGAAGTGGGAGGAGGGGGACACCTCCTTGCCCGCTGCCCCGCTATCAGTGGGTCCTTAGGCTTTATCTGTGGGGTGTGTGCGCATGTGCACACGTACGTGTTTGTGTTGGTGTTTGTGCTTGTGTTCGAGGAAGTCAGGACCCTGTCCCCTGTTTGGGGGCCAGACAGACAGGAGTTCAAACCCTGGCTCTGCTCCACACTTTCTGGGGGACATCAGGCCGGTCTCTTTCCCACTTCCTGTCCTGGACCTCTGTTTCCCCATCCAGCTCTGGCTTGCTGTCCTCTGTGTGAAGCCGAGCTGATTAGAACATTTGGTCCTGACGTTCTGGAGGCTTGGGGTTCTCCCAGCAGAGGGCGAAGCGGGGGCCGAGTTCCCCGACCCCACAGGGCCTGCCAGGAGGGCAACAGCTCCTCTGCCCAGCTGGGTGTCCTGGCTGAATGTGCAGGGAAAGGGGCTGGCCAGGGAGGTGGCGTGGGGAGAACAGAGGCTGTCATCTGTCCTGAACGAAACAGCCCCTCAGCAGCGTTTGGGCCACCCACATACACAGTCCTGCCAGGTCACCTTTCCCTAAAGGACCCCCTTCCCCCCACCCCCCACACACAGAGTCACAGCACCCTGCTCCCATGGCCTCCCCTCACACACACAGCCATGCTCAGTCCTGTCACCCAGCCACAGCTGGGCAGCCACACTCAGCCCCACGGTCTCACAGGGCAGGGGCCCAAGCAACCACATGCCCCATCTCAGCCCACCCACAAACAGAGGGTCTTACACACACTCAGAGCCACAGGGCCCATGGTCAGAACCGAGCAGGCACCAGACCCTTCGTTAGGCACATGCTGACTTGCAGAATCCTGGGTGCCCTAGGGCACACAGACTCTGCTGCCAGCAAGCATGAAGTGCGCACATGCATAGGTGCCCCTTTGTGGGGGAGCCCACCCCTGGCCCAGCTCTCTGGAGAACCGCGGGGAAGCCTCACAGACACAGTGTTGCAGGGGCCTGCTTGGGGTGGGGCCTGGAGCCCTGAGGAGCCTTCAGTGGGCCCCTGATCCCCTCTTTAATGAAAGGAGCTAGATGTCCACCTCCCCCAGCACTCCCCACACCCCCTACCCCCATCAGCATCCAAAGCACTAGGTAGGTATGCTGTCTCTCAGCGGATGCCCCCTCTGGTTCTGCAGGATCCGTGCAGTGCGAGCCTCACGGAGGGACCCGCAGGCTGGTGAGGAGAAGGCGGGGTTGCCCAAGGACAGGTAGATGTCAGAGGCAGGATTTGAACCTGGTGTGGCGAGCCCCAGATCTGGCGCCCTCCCTGTCCCCACTTCCCAACTGCCCAGCTGCGGCCCCCGCCACGTGCCCTGAGCCCCTCCACCCCAGCACCCAAGGGCTCAGCACAAAGCCGCTTGGCGGCGCTCAAGGGAGCGCGCGCGGCATCGCGCGCGGAGGCCCGCGCCTCCGGCCAAGATGTTCCCTCTCCGCGTGATTGACAGGCTCGAGTGCCGAGAAACAAAATTGTTTATGCGCTAATGAATAAGGCCCTGATTGCAAGATCCTGTTTGGAAAATTATAGTGCGGCGATGGCGGCGGCGGCCGTGGCGGCCCAATTACAGCCCGCGCTGCATATTCATTTCATCTCTCCTTTGCATGGAGATGAACGGCGGCCCCGCGCCCTGCAAAGGCAACGCCAAATTTAGTCCCAGGTTCCGCACTCCTCCGAGCCATTGTACGCCCCGGGCCACCTGCCTCCTGCCGGCCTGATTGCCGGCCGCGGGCGCCGGCCCGAGGGCGAGGGCGCGGGCGCAGGGAGGGAGGCCCGGAAAGTTCGCGCGACACCTTTCTCCTCACACCCTTTCTCTCGGTCCTCTCTCTGCCTTCCTCGGTCCCCCCAGGTCCGACTCCCTCTCTCTCTTCCCACCTCTAAGTCCTCGCCCTCGTCTTCTCCCTCTCTTCTCTCTCGTTTCTCCGTGTGTCTGACACGACCTCTCTGTACATCTCTGTCTCAGGTCTAGAGTCCGAAACGCAGCGACTCCTTTCAGCCCCTTCTCCCCTCCCCGGGGTTCCTTGGTCCTTGGGGACGATAGGAGCAGTGAAAGGGACCTGTCTGTTCTGCGGAGCCCGTGGAGATATGCGTGGAGTCCACCTCCGCCTTGGCTTTGAGGACCGCAGGGCTTGGCCAGCCCCCAGGCCCGGCTGCCTGGGAGAAAGGTTCCTCCCTGTGGCTGCGTCTCCTGCCTCCCCGCACGCATCCCCGGAGCCTGGCCTGCAGCCCAGGCGCACACCCTGCTGCCCTCCAAGACCCATGCTAAGTAGCAACAGGACAGCCCCCTCCCCTGAGCGCCCCTGTTTCCAGGAGTGTCCTTTTATTATACAAATACAGTGGGCAGGGCACACACATCCTGCTCCAGGGGCCTGACCCGGGAGGCTGGGGACTGGGGCCGGGTCACCCTGGTGCCCTGTGCCCAGTTTAAGGCAGGTGAAAGTAACACCTCCTCTGTGACACGGGGACATGCTCACCCCATCCATGTCACAGGGTGTTGGTGGGCAGCAGCAGCTGTGAGGCTGGCAGGGCAGGCCTGGCGGCCCCCAGCCCTCAGGGGCCCCCAGGCCGGGGTCAGTCAGCTGTGCCTCCAAGCCTGGAGCCCCAAGCCAGCAACAAGCGTGTCTGCCCCTTCTCACTTGGGTCATTGCCCTAGTCAACAGGCGCCTGTGGCCCGGGTGTAGTCAGCACGTCCCCTGGTGACGGTGATGGTGATGGTGGTGGGGGCTTTTCAGAGGGTGAGGACCATGCACAGGGTGAAGCTGAGCTTCTCCCTGGGGTCCCTGGCATGACCAAACACTTCTTCCCAGGGTGGAATTGAGGGACTCAGATGTGAACAAAAATGGACAACCACATATACCAACTGGTCTAGACAAACACCCCTATCAGAGACACACAAAGTAACACACACAGCCACAACCACAGACACAGCACACGCGCGCGCACACACACACTCCCGGAGAGACCCGCACCTTCTGAGACACAAAGACAGGCTGATCCTGGGGCCGTGTATGGGGCAGCACTGCCCTCTGGTGGCTATTCTGATATTCTCTCTGTCAGGCCTGGACTGGCTTCCTACAGTCACAGCTAAGCCATAAGTAATGGGGAGTGCCCAGACCCAGGGAAGAAAAGGCATTTAAGTGTCCCTGAATATGAGGGCTTCTCAAGTTCCAGTTCCCTGCCCTCATTCCCATGTATGCCAGGAGCAGAACTTACTAACAGGAGGACTGCCCACGGATGGTGAGAAGGAGGGATCTCCCCATCTCAGAGAGTGTACAAACGGAGCTGGAGCTACCTGCAGACTGGTGGTCTTTAGCGGCAGAGTGGACAACCTTGGAAGTCATCACTAGCTTGGGATGATATGTCCAGCCTTATCCTGCCGCTACCCAGTCCAAACATGCCTCCCCCCCCCCCGTTCAGTTATTCATTAACCATCAAACTTGAGAATTTCTTAGCTCTGAGGTGGTGGGACATGAAGATGCAGAGGGTGGCAAGGCCATATCCTGGGGACTTTATTTGGGGGTAATAAGGGTCTGGGGACAGGCTCAGGCAGGGAAGTGACATGGTCGGTGCAGCACGTAAGAGCTAGCCAATGAGAAGAGACTGGGGGCAGGAGGGCCAGCCAGTAGCTGGGCCAGGGCAGGACAGGAGTGGGCGGTGAGGGGAATGCAGGTTCCAGAGCTGTTAGGGAGATCCACTAACCTGGCTTTGGTGAGGGGTCGGTGTGGTGGGAGGGAGCTGGAGGAGGGGAGCAGGCTGGTGGAGTTACCTCCAGGGGTGTTGGTGCTGGAGGAGGGGTTAGCGGAGAGATGATGAGAGTGAGTTGGGTGTGCTAAGCCCAGCCCGAGAGCCAGGGGGGTGCCATGGGGAGGTATCCGAAAGGCAGGTGAAGTCAGGTCTGGTGGTATCCATGTGGGAGTTGGAAGTTATTGATTGACAGTTAGTTCAGAGCAATAGGTAAGGTTACACAGGCAGGGCCCTTAGAAGTCCTGAGCACTGAAAAGTTGAGGGTGTTTACCCAACCTTTCTTAATTAAAAAAAGGGATGCTAAATTGTAGCATGCATTCTTTTCATGTGTTATAAAAATGGCATTACCACCAAATGGATGGATTCATAGAAACGCACCTTTTCCTCCCCATCTTCCTGTCTTGGCGCTGCTGGTCTGATGGCTCCGAGTCAGCTGCCTGCCTGCAAGGTGACCCAGCTCCAAATCCAGGCCAGAGCAGGGAGATCAGAGGCTCGGGAAACAACTGTCAGAGTCAGAGGGGAGCAAGAAGCTCAGAGTCTGAGAGGGCACACTCAGGAGTGTCCCTTCGTTGGGGTCAAGGAGAGAAAGAATTTCAAGGAAAAGAGAGTGATCAGTCACATGGAAACCAGAGGTTGAGGAGGTGGGGACTGAGGATGGCCCCAGATCAGTAATGTGAAGCAGGTTGCCCCTCCAGGTAGGTGTTTGTGCCTAATGGGTCCAGCCTCGGACAGGGAAACCTGGGTTCTCATTGACTGAGAAACTGGAGAGGATGGTATCCCAGGGCAGGGGTTGAGGGGAGCTGGCCCAGGAAGGAGAAAAGCCCACCAACCAGTACATTAGCAGGGGAGCGGCTGGGCAGCTGGTGGCAATGCTTTCTCTGACCACAAGAGGGCAGCATCAGAACAGATCATGTCTTGGCCCAGCATCCTCCCTTCTAAGGATTGCATTTCCAGATCCTGCTGTGTGATCTCGGAATCCCAAAGTCTCAGTTTGTTTTCCTGCAAAGTATGGCAACTGGACATCAAAATCTCTTTGGACATGTTGGGGATCCCCTTCATTTCTCAGGGAGAAACAAAGGCTTGCAAACGCACGCACAAGCGGAGGCACCCACAGACACAGCCTCACAGGTGCACTTACAGAAACACGCAGATACGCAGGGGACCTGCCCTCCTCGGAGCACACCTCACCCCTCCAGGCCTCCCCTGTGGCGGCCAGAGCAGACCCTGGCCCAGGGCAGGTGAGGCATTTGCCCCACCCCTTAGCAGGTGGGGGAGGAAACTTCACCTTTTTCTTGGAATGGAAGACAGCAGTGGGGGGTGTTTTGGGCTCCCTCTTGGGTAATGCAGCCGAATGTCTTTAGGTCCGTGGACTCGTGGAGATTCTGCAGGAGGGTGAGGTGCAAGGCATGATCTGCACCTCCAGCCACCAGGCCCCGGGCACTTCCCGTACCCCAGGGCTGAGGCCGGCCCGAAGGGCCTCCAGACCTGCGGACAGGGTCATGCAGCATTAAGGCCAAGGCCTGACGTTTTGGTGGCTTTGGCCTAGACAGGGAGATGAGAAGAGCTAGGCCATGCCCTGGAGGGGCTGTGGGGTCCCAGCCACCCGTACAGGAAGTGGACACACCCAGGCCCGGCGCAGTGGGGACATGAACGATTGAGGGATGCCTGAGCTTGCCGTGGGGCTGGCGTCTTCTAGGGACACCTGGGCAGCTGTGGCCTGTAGGGAAGCTCTCCAGCCCTGCCCTGCAGACAGTCCTTGAACAGAGCTGGGACGGGCCATGGCACTGGCCTCCAAAGGTTCAAGGGCTCCAGGCAGATCCTGGCCGCAGAGGGTGCTGGGAGGGAAAGCAGCCAGGCAAGAAGCCAGAAGCTGCCCCAGTGCTTAAAAGGAAGCCAAGCCGGCTGTTGCTGCAGTGCCCGGAACGCACCTTCCTGGGTGCCCGTTTTGGGCCTGGTGCTTTGCAGCCACTGCTCACTTGATCCTTATCAAACTCACAGCTGGTGGCACTGGCACATTCTTCTTGCAATTGGGAAAATTAAGATAAACCCTATTCTGTGTACGATGTGTGCACATTTCGTGTGCCTTCTGCATGGGATTATTTACCTACGAGGTGTAATCATTATGCCCATGTATAATGCACATCCTTGTTTTCCCCTAAAAAATTTGAGCCAAGAAGTGCGTATTGCATTATACATGGTGAAATACGGTAATTCACCCACCATAAAATTCACCATTTTAGAGTGTACTATTCAGTACTTTTTGGTATATTCACAGGAGGGACTATGGGGTCTGGTGGGCTCCTCTGCTCAGACACTGAGCCTCCTTGTGCAGCCCCAGAAACTGGGAACTCGGGGGAAACAGGCCAGGACACAAACCAGAGGCACTGGGATTGTGCGGAGGGCTGGCCGGGGGTGGGGAGCCACCCCAGAGGAAAGCTGAGAACCGGCCACTGCTGGGTCACTACTTGAGCTGAGATTCGAATCATGCCCAGGCTGTTGACCCTGGGAGGCACGGGACTCAGGGCCTTTGCATCACTGTGTGTTGGGGTGGGGGTAGCGGAAGCCACCCCCTCCCCTGGGGTAGTGCTGAGCTTGCCCCTGTCTCTCTGGACACCTCTTACCATCAGGACTCTCCGCTGCAGGTTGGCACCCCTGAGATTTGAAGGTGGAGAGAGCCCTGACTTCCTCAAGTCTCCTCCATTGCTACTTACTGAGCACCTGCTGTTTGCCAACCACTCTGCCAGCATTGCCTCCTAAAACCCTCTCGGCAACCGTACCAGGAACCTGAGGCTCAGAGAGGTTCTTAGGTTTCTTGCTGGCCGGAGGTCACACAGGAAGTGTGTACTAAGATAAAATTCAAACTCAGGTCTGTTTGTCCGGTGATCCAAGGATTTTTTTCCATTGCCCCATTTACCCATGGTTTTGAATGTCTCTGTTTCAGAATGTGCTTCAGTTTGTCTCAATATTTTTAGGAATTTCCCCCTCCCCCACCTCAAAGGCAGGGAGCGTGGAGGGGCAGAGGTCGCTGTCGGAAAGGTCTCCTCTGCCTTCCAAATTGCCTCTGGATTCTTCCACAGAAGCCTGGCAGCGTCTCTGGGTACACCTCCCTCCCTCCCTGCAATCTCCTGGCCTCTTAAGAAGCTGGAGGAACAATCACTAATCAGCTTCCAAGAGAGAGACGGGGGAATGAATGGAGGAGCCAACCACACGCCTCAATTGCTGGCAGCTGGTCCCCTTCCCCAGAGGCAGCCCCGGCGCTGGCTCCCAGCTCCCCTTCCAGTTCCAGTTTTCTCTCCTTCTGCCTGATTTCCTCAGTTCTCTTCAGCTTTCTTTCTTGACCCAGATGAAGCCACTAAGACAAAGGACATCTCCCTCTGCCAGAAGCACCCCTTCCTTCACTGACCTTTCCGTGGTGAGGCTCCCAAGGTGCAGATTGTATTTTCATCTCTGAGCCTTTGCACAGCCTACTCCTTCCGCAGCGACAGTCCTCCTATAGCTGATGAACTCCTATTCCTCTTCCAAGGTCCAGCTGACATGTCACCTCCTCTGTGAAGCCCTCCCAGACTTCCCCTGCTTCTCCAAAGCAAACGCCCTCCACTGGGCTCCCAGAGTGGTGCCCACACTGTAATATCCATGGCAAAGTTGTTCTGTCCAGTCCCCAGGGGCAGGCAGTACGGCAGCACGATGTGGTGGGGAGAGTGCTGGAAGGGGGTCCTCTGACCCCTCCCCTCCATCCGCCCTCCTAGGGCACCCTCTGTCCCACTAGGAATAACTCACTCAGTGTCCCTGGGCTCCTGCAGGGCAGGGATCCCGACTGTGCAGTCACCTCTGCATCCCCAGCGTGTGGGGAGTGATGAATGAATGGGCGAATGAATGAATGAACGAATGACTAGAACTCCAAGTTTCTTATCCGTGAAATGGAGCTAGTCAAACCCCTGCCCTGCCAGGGTAGCCGTGAGCGCGGCGAGGCTCAGAGCTTGCTTTCTGCCAGCTCTTGGCACCAACCGTGATTGCACAAGCTTCTTGAAGGGAACCCTCTTTTCCAAGGCTGTTCCAGCAGGCTGCCCACAGGCAGGGCCCTCAGGGGCTTCCTCAGAGGGGCAGCCTGTGTGCTAATGGGAGGGGGGGAATGGGGGGCCTGGGTGCTAGACTCCCTCCACACCCCAAAACTCCAGGCTGAGTCCCAAGTTACAGCTGCTGAGGAAGCAGGATCAGAAAAGGTGTGGAGGAGGGCCTGGGAGGGGTGCGGGGGTGGGGAGGGTGCTGCGGCCCGTGCTGGGCCAGGGCAAGGCTAGCCCAGGGCCCGTCATGGGCCAGAGCCCCCCGGGGCAGCCCCCGCACAGCGCCACCCCTGCCCCTGCCTCCGGGCTCTGTCTCCCACAAACGTGAGGCCTGGGTACTCTGCTCAGCTCTGGGCCCCCAGCTTGAATCCCGGCCTGCGGTGGGCAGTCAGCAAACGTTACTGAATGAAAGAGCGACAGAGACCTGGACCCCTGAGCCCCGGTGATGGTGACGGCTGGACCCTGGGATGGTAGGGACGGGTACAAGACGGAGTCTGAGCCCTGGGCCCAGGGCAGACCTCCACCCTCGAGACCAAACCTGCACTGCCGATAACGACAAGAATACAGAGTGAAATAGGAATTAGGAACAAGTAGTACGCCTAACGGTCATTGTAATAACAAATGTTCCCGTGTCACCCTGGCTGGGTGGCTCTGTTGGTTGGAGCGTCACCCTGGATACCAAAAGGATGCAGGTTGGATGCTGGGTCAGGGCATGTGCCTGGGTTGCTGTTTCCATCCCTGGTCGGGGCGTGTGCGGGAGACAGCCGATCCATGTTTCTCTCTCTCTCTCCCCTTTCCTCCCTCTCTAGAATCAATAAACATATCCCTGGGTGAGGATTAAAAAGCTATATATATGAATGTGTCAGCCGCTCGCATTTGTGGGACACCGCGTAGCTTGTTTTCATGTCCTCCCTCGCCAAGCCCTGTCCGAGGTGACCATGGTTGCCCCCACTTAGCAGATGGGGAACGCACGGCCAGCCGAGGGAGTCACAGGCAGCTGAAGTGTCTTCTGATCCCCTCGCTTTGAATCTGAGGCCCAGCCGAAGGTGGAGCTGTCCCATTACCCACGCTGGGCCTGCGGGCGGGGTGTCAGGGAGACTCCCAGCCCCAACCTTTGTGGGGAGCACCCACTCTATCCCTGGAGGCCGGGTCTTTGAGAAACATCCTCTCCCACGGGACACCTGCAACCGCAGGCCGCGGAGCAGGGACACTCTGCTTCCTACCAAGACTGAGGATGGCAGGGGGTCCTCCGGACGGCGGGCTTTTGCTTGGAGATCACAGGCAAGAAGAATCTTTTCTGCCACGTGCCCACTCCCCATCTGTCCCTCCCGTATTCCCTTCCTGTTTTCCCACTTCTGATTCAGGGACTTGGACTAAATGAGCTTTAAAATCTGATATCCCTCGTTGATACGTCTGTCATCATCCTCTGGGGGCTGGGGGACTCTGTGTTTACTGAGCGTGTCCCAGGCACACACCGGGCACTGTCCCTCCCTCACCCTAGAAACCGCCGGAAGCCACGAAGCTCCCTGAGGTCGACCCTGCTGCAGTTTGCGGTGGGACCCCCAGGTGAGGCCACAGCCCTGGCCCTGGCCCAGAGTCCCCTCACTCTCCGGGCTGTCCTCCGCCCTCACGTGGGAGGACTGGCTTGCTCCTCCCACGCGAAGTCACACTTGCTCTGGTCGATGCCACACGAGCACAGCTGTCACACGCCACCACCAGCACAGCTTCAAAGCCGGCGTGGGCTTCGCCGCGGTCCTTCCTCCCGGCCGCAGCGGTCACAGAGGCCTGTGTTGAAATGGAGCCCCTGTCTCTCAGTGACCTTGAGTGGTTCCTCTGCGCGGAGCCCCTGCCCTGGGTACACAGGGTGCCCTGGGTACCTGAGTGTGACTTCTTTGTCAAGTCGCTAAGATTTAAGGGGTGTTTGTCATGGCGACACAACGCAGCCTGTCCTGGCTGATGCAGCCTCCGAGTTCAACAGCTGGGGCCTCAGTGCTGCCGGAATCCCCGGTCCAGCCCTCATCACCGCCTGGCCGGAAAGTGGCAAGATGTTCTTCAACCTCTTTCAAAATCTGTTTGGTAATTCCGGCAGAAGCCAGTACAGGTCTTGGCCCAGGACTGGTTGTGCAGGGGAGGGGAAATGAAGGAGTCAGGCGCCCCAAAGCAGAGGAAAACGCATCCCTGTTTCACCCCTAAACCAACCTGGAAAAGGATTTCTGCTCAGATTGGGCCACTGGGAACATCAGGCATCTAGCGGCCCTCCCCATCCCACTCCATCCCTTCCCTCCCGTCCCTCCCACCCTACCGCACCCCTCCCCCGCCCCTCCTTCCCCTCCTTTCTTTTCTTTCCTTTTCTCCTTCCTTCCTCCCTCCCTCCGTGCCTTCCTCCCTCCCTGCCTTTTCTTTCTCTCTCCTCCTCCTCCTGCCCCGCTCTCTTTGTTGCTTTCCAAAGGTGCGTTACCACCGACATCTCAGTGGAGCTGTTGTTTTGTCCTAGTACATTTCCACCGATACAGCCCAGCAGCCCCACTTCCTGACCGGGCTGAGGCATCTCTCCTGATCACATGCGGAGGACTGCTTTAGAAAACGTTTCCAGCCCTGACAGGTCTGCAGGAGAGAGAAGCCCGCGGCCAGAAGAGTGCGGCGGCCTTTCCTCTCTCCTGATCTTTTAGGAAAAGTGATTTGAAGCCCCGTGCTGACTCTCTGCCCCCACAGGGCACTGGGAGGCACAGGGTGGTGTCCTGTTGTCAGTTCCGTTACTTCCAGCTCGAGCTTCATCTCCTCTCCCCTGGGGGCTGGCGTGAGAGTCCAGCAAGGTGGAAAATCCAGCCTCTAGGCCTAAAGCTTGAGGCACGAGCCTGCCTGCATGGAGCCTGGACCCCAAGACCCAGCATTTTCCAACATGTTCTTCACCAATTCATAAACTGTCATACCGTCAGCTCTTTCAAGCTCTTGCAGAGCATTCCGACCTACCTCCTCGCTGGGCCGAGGGCAAACGGAAGCCCAGAACAGGTGGGGCCAGGCCAGGGCCTCCCAGTGAGCTGGGACTTACCAGTAGGTGATAGAATGGTGGAACAGAAGGGATGTGGACCCAGCGCTGGACAGACCGAGCTTCGAGCTTCGGTTCTGTCACTTACTCCCTGGGTGCCTTTGGATAAGAGGCTTTTTTTTTTTCTCAGCCTCAGTTGCCTCATCTGTAAAATAGGAACTATAATAATCATCAATATCACTTATGTGCTTTACGTATGTCAACTCACTTAGCTGTTTGCAATGACACTCTGAGGCAGGTACTATTATTATCACTCCACTTCTCAGATGAGGAAAGCAGAGGACAGAGAAACTGTAAAACTTGCCTGAGGTCACGAAGAACACAGATTCTGATCCAAGAAATCTGACTACTCTACTCCACACCAGGGGTCAGCAAACCATGGCTAATAGTATTCCATTGCTTGGATACACCACAGTTTATTTACCTATCTGTCAGTTGCTGAAGATTTTGGGTTGTTGCCATTTGGGGGCTACAATGCCCGTTTGAGTACATATTTTTGTGTGCACATGTGTCTGCATTTCCCTTGGGTTTGTACCTGGGAGTAATTGCCGTATCATATGCTACCTCTGGGCTTAACCAGACTGTTTTCAAAGCAGCTGTACCATTTTACATTTCAACGAGCAATGTACGAGGTTGCCATTTCTCCACATCCTTACTAACCTTTTTATTATAGCCATCCTAGTGGGTGTGAAGTGGTATCTCATTGTAGGTTTGATTCATGTTTCCCTAAAGGTTAATAACATTGAGCATCCTTCCTGCCTAGTTTTGTAAATAAAGTTTTATTGGAACACAGTGGTGCTGGCTTGCTCATTTGTGGCTGTTTTCTCAAGGCAGAGCAGAGAGGAGGGGATGGCCGCTACTTCCTAGAGAATCATAAAGTCAAGAGGGGTGTAGGAGAGAGCAAATCCCTTGCCATTTTCCCCTGAAATGTAAGAGAAAGGAGCAGGTAACCTAATAAGGTGGTGGTTAAGAATTTGGGAGTAGGAGTTAGACACAGCTGGGTTAAAACCCTCCTCTGCCGCTAGCTCTGTGATTTCAGACAAATGACGCCACACTCTCCAAGCCTCAGTCTCCTCTCCGCATAAGAGTAATAATGGCTGATACGGTACTTATTGAGGGATGGCGTATGCTGGCTCTTTGTGCTCTAAATGCTTTATATGTGGTGGCTTGTTTAATCCTCAAAGCATTTTAGCCTTTTTATCGTTAAGAAAAAAGTCACAGAAGGGCCTAGTAATCCATCTAAGGATACTTAGCCAGGAAGTGGGAGGGCTGAGACTTGAACTTCAGAGCCCATGCTCAACCTGTATGCCAAGCTGTGATGTGGGCAGACAATGCCTCCCTCCCTGGAGGGCTGCTGGGACGGCTGCAGGGCTGCAACACGCAATGGGGCTTTATAGAGTGGTGGGCTCAACGAACAATCCTATTATTGTCACTCAGAAACAATTGCCTGTTGGAGAAAGAGTTAACCCAGAACTGCACATGAAGCCTTTTGCTCATTCATTAAGATTGATGACTCCCCTTCCGGGAACGCTGGGGGATCCCAGGTGCTCTATCACCTTGTCTAGGAAGATGAGATTTTAAATCTGAGCCTTGAGGATGAACAGTTTAGTGAGCAGACAGGGGTCAATGGGGTGTGGGGGAGGATGCACCAGGCACAGCAAGCCACACTGGCGAAACCTGGAGGTGCGGAAATGTGTGTTTGCAAATAGAGTCAGGAGAGAGCTTTTCGGTTTTACACGGATGTTTGTTGCTATGGGAACTGCTCCACGCCTCATCCTTCTTCAGCCGCTTTAAAAACCGGGCCTCCGGCGCCACCTGGTGGCAACCTCTGGTACTAATTCGGCAGAAAAAAACAGCTGGAGTTAAAAGCTGCCCACACTCCGCTCCTCTGAACTGGCTCTTCCTGTCTGTTCCCCTGGATATGGATTTGCTGTAAAAGTGTTAGGGCAGCAATCAAGGACCATTTTTAATGAAAAAAAAAATCACATTTTCCCAGTTATCTAAACAAGGCATACTCATTGTAGAAATTTTGGAAAATATAGAAAAAAATAAAAAAGAAAATAGTCCCCCTTAACATTCCGTCACTGAGACTGACTATTAATATGTTGGCACATTTGAATCCAGTGTTTTCTCTGCATGTAGTTTTCATGCAACTGAGGGTTAGTGTGCATATATGTTGTGCAGAAATACATACACATGTATATGGACTCAGTTATATTCAAAGACATGTTGCAAATTTTTGTGAACAAAGTCCCAGTGTGGGGGTTAGTGTGGGTGTCGGGGGCCAGGTGTTAGTGTCAGGCCACCCCAAGTCTGAATCCTGTCTTGGCTGTTACTTGCTGAGTGACTTGGGCAGGTGACTTCTCCAAGGAGCCATTTCTGTCACCCTCCGTAAAATGTGGTTACTAAGGTGACTCAGCCCAGGGCTGCTGGGAAGGTACTGACACAATGTATGCAAAGCACATCGTGCAGGTCCTGGGACAGAGCGTTTTCTCACTAATAGTAAGTTACCACGGAAAGCTTCCTCCACCTTTCTGATTCGTAGCAGAAATCTCTAGAAATGGGATGAGTTTCTGGGTTCGAGGCTATGTAGAGCCTCAAAGTTGATACGGTTTGCCAAAATTGAGAGGAAGATTTCACCAAGATCTCATGTCCCCTGCACCACAGCTGCCCTCATTCGTCTCTGTGTTCTTCCAGGCCCTGTTCACACAGAATGGTTTTTAAGCATTGTAATTACAATGCTCGCACCAGTTTGCATAGTGTTACATCATCAGCATTTCCTGGGTGGCTAAAGCTGCCATTGACATTGGCCACACGTTGCTTAACTATTTCCTTATTGTTGAATACTTGAGCAGTTTGATGTTTCATTCATTCATTCATTCATTCATTCAGTAGTGATTTAGTAGCATGCCTACTCTCTGCCAGGCACTGAACCAGGCACTGGGATACGGGGTTGCTGAGAAGAGTACACTCCTTACTCCTGGCACTTGGACTCTGGCCAGCAAGACAGACCATTATAAGTGAGAGGACCCTGACCATCAGCAGTGGTGAGTGCGGTGAAGGATAAAGAGAGACCTTCCGGTGAGACCTACTTTTGAAACATTTGTATGTTTTTTGGAAGTAGTACTAGCTCCTGATTCTGACCTGCTGTTGCTCCTCAACAGCCATCACTGAAGCTTCTCTTTGGGGAGTCCCACATGGGGTTGAATTTTCCACTAACACATTTCAGAGATTCCTGAGAAGTCAGAGTTCACCATGGCATTCAAATGGGCTTTGTTTCTTGTTTGTTCTTCCTCTATGGCTTGTGTCTCAACCAGTGCAGTCTGCTCCCTGCCTCCCTGGAGAGGCTTATAATTATCTCCCTACCTCTGCCTGCACTGAGCCTTCCCCCCCCATCCCTCTCCATATAGAAGTCCCACCGGGCCTGGGAGCCTTTGAGTCAATCAGCAGAGGTGCCCGCTTCTGGCAGACAAAGCCCTGATGGGCGAGGCTTGGTGGGCAGAGTGCAAGTTGGATGTTTGCCCCATGAGGCCTTGTGGTTCACCTGCTTGACTCTACGTGGCAGCCTGGCCCGTGGCCCCTGGAAAAACCACCTCACCTACCTTCTGGCTACCTGATTCTTACCCCATCTTGAAGAGACAGTTTATATTCTATCTCTTATGTGGAGTCTTATCTAGCTTTCTGGTTCACAGTAAATCTTTATCCCTTGAACTCCTAAATAATCTTTAACTCTCTGCTTTCTTTGACATTTAAGTGTATACTGCCTTATGATTCCTCTTGTCCTGCTATCTTGTATCATTATTTCATCTGAAAAGGTCTCATTTAGGTTGAGAGACCAGAGGTATCTCTATAGATGTGTTATTTATCAGGCAGGGGAAAGGGCATATGCAAAGGCCCTGAGGCAGAAATGTTTTAGATGTAAGGCCAAAATGAAGTGGAAGATTTGACAATGAAGTGGAAAACAACCTACTAAGTTTTGCATTCACACTACTTTGTGAGGGCATCTTTGTTCTAAGCCCTGGAAGTGGGGATATGGAGATTAATCAAACCAGACATATTCATTTCCGGAAAAATGGAGGAGGCTATGATAATTCTGCAGAGACAGACCATGGTGGGGGTTTGTGACGCATGTCAGTCGCAGGGTAGAGAGAGTAACCATTTCAGCCTGTGGGCACCGGAGGAAGCTCGTCCAAGAAGGAGACACCTCAGTGGGGTCTGACACAGGAGTTTCCTGGGCAGAGACACAAAGGAAGAGGAAGTCCAGTCCTAGTGTTAAAAGGAAGGGGGACAGGGAGAGAACAGTGATTTCAGAAAAAGCAATCAGGAAGTGCCTCTCAGGAAAATTAACCGGCTTGGGCTTTATCTGTAGATAGTGGGAAACTGGGGAGGCTTCTAAGCCCGAGAGCGGCAGGTCTGGCTACAGTGCGGAGAGTAAGAAGGGCTGTGGTGGAGAATAGAGTCAGGGAGACCCATGAGGAGTTGGGACAATTGCCCAGGATAAAGGCCTGAATTGGGACAATGATTATAAGAATGGATAAGAGAGGAAATAGAGGAGAGATTTTTCTATGTAAAACCTGTAAGACTTGAGAAAGGATTGGTTTCAGAAGGTGGGGGAGAGGGTGAATTAGAACTTTGAGACTTTCAGTCACGGAAGACTGAACACAGGTAGCTAAGACCAGAGATGCTAGGAGGAGAGACAGGGTTTGGGGAGCAGGCTGGTGGAGAGCGACTGGGGGGCGCGAGTGCTTCCCCTGGGTACCATGGACAGCTCCAAGGATCTGCGGAGGCCTTGGAATAGACTATGTAGAGCAATGGTTTTTGACTGTGGCTGCCTTCAAATCAGCAGAGGACCTAATTTAACATGCAGACTTCCCGCCCCACCCAGAGTTCCCAGTCTCTGGAGCTCCTGGGGCTCCGAAGCCTGCATTCTTAATAAGCACCCCAGGTCACCTAGGTGCAGGCGGCCAGTTGACCGAAGCAGTGAAATAAAGCCCCGGTGGGCTCTGGAGCAAGAGATCAGAGCTCCCTCTGCTGCTAGAAAAGGTTGGGACTGCTTGCGTTTGGGACTTGTGCATTTAAGGCAGTTTATTTACACAGTGAAACCCTGGGTCAAAACAGAGAAATAAGAGACCCGGGGAGATGCGTGAGGGAGAGGGGCCACCTTATTCGATGCCTTCAGTGTTCCTTTCACCCCACAGTGCAGAGTGTGGCCCCGTTCACCTGTGTGTAGTTACAGTCGCTGTCTTTAGTCTGTAAGAGTAGAGATTGGATTGGCTTTAAAACATTTGACAACCCAAGGAATTGAAAGCAGGGACCTGGAAAGGTATTTGTGCACCTGTATCCACAGACGCTTTCTTCACAATAGCCAACAGGTGGAAACAACTCAAATGTCCTCTGATGGATGGATTGAGACAATGTGGTGGATAGATACCATGGACATTATCGAACCTTAAAAGGGAAAGAGGTTCTGAGACATGCTACCACTCGGTCAGATGCACAGGCATTATGCTGGGTGAACTAAGCTAGTCACAGACGGATGAATACCATCTATTCCACTTACGTGAGGTACTTAGAGGGGTCAAACTCACAGAGACAGAAAGCAGAGCGGCCAAGCACTGGGGGAGGGAGAATGAGGAGGTAGTGTTTAATGGGTGCAGGGGTGTCCAGCCCGTGGCCCATGGGCCGCATGCAGCTCAGGATGGCTGTGAATTTGGCTCAACACAAAATCGTAAATTTACTTAAAACATTATGAGATGTTTTTGTGATTAGATGTTGCAATGTATTTAATGTGTGGCCCAAGATAACTCTTCTTTTTCCAGTGTGGCCCAGCAACGCCAAAGGGTTGGACACCCCTGGAGAGTGTCAATTTGAGAAGATGAAGAATTTTTGGAAATGGATGCTGGTGATTGGGGGTTGCATGGCATCGTGAATGTACTCAATGCCATTGAACTGTACACCTAAAAATCGCTAAAATGGTAACTTTCGTGTTGTTTATTTCACTACCAGAACTGACTAAGAAAAGTTGCGGGTCATGACATCAACCTGAGAGGGAATGTGCAAGGATTCTCCAAGGCTTCCCCATCACAGAAGGCACTCTGAGAACTGGCGGGGAAGGTGTCTCCCCTTCAGGAGCAACAGGTGTTCCTGCAAACGGATAGCTGGTCCCTGAGGGCCTGGACTCGCGTCCGTCCACCATCAGACCGAGGTGCTTCCAGATGGTGGAGTTCCTGAGGATGGGCGAGATTGTGCCTCCTCCTTCAGACTGGCAGCTAACCCAGCGAGTGGGTATGCAGGTGGGGAAGCGGACCTCTTGTCGAGTTTGTCTCTGGTCCCCAGTCGCCAGTCTCAGGAGCCCCATCAGTGCCCAACACTTTTCTATCCCCCACTTCACCTCCAGCCTCTCCAAGTTCTGCACCCATGGGGCGGGCTCGCTGGCCAATGGAGCATTTTGCCCTCTTCCAAGATGGCCGCCGCCACCTCTGTGACAGGCCTGGTCACGTGGGAACCGCCGCCTATGAGGTCGCTGGGGATTGGACGTTGATTGTCCCTACCCGGGCCCCGTCCTAAGGCGACGACGGCCCTTGTCAACCGGAGCCTGAGCGATCATGGCAACGGGCTCCGGCGGGGAGCGCGTGGCAGCGGTGGCAGCGGTGGCAGTTTGGTCGTGGTCTGGGACGGAGGGCCGGCGGCGGCGGCGGCGGTGGCAGTGGCCCTGGCACCGGCCCTGAGCGCCATGCAGCCGGGTGGCTCCGAGAGGGAGTTGGCGGTGGGGTGGGAGGCGGAGGCGGTGGCCGCGGCCGAACCGCAGGCGGCGGCGGCGGCGGAGCAGGTCCGCGTGGACGCGGGGGCGTCCGGGGAGCCAGAGCGCAAGGCGAGGGAGGAGCCGGCCAAGGACCTGGTCCTGGTGCAGCCCCGCGCGACCGAGGAGGGGGACGCCCCCATCCTCCCGCGGCCGCCGCCCGCGCGGCCCGTGTCCAGGCGGAAGCCGGCGCCCGCGCCGGGTCTCTGGCCGCAGGGGAAGCCCAGGAGCAAGGGCCGAAGTTGCAAGCGGAGTTCGAGCCGCGGGTCGGGCGAGTACCACTCTCTGCGGCCGGTCACCGTGGACAGCTCCAAAGCCAGGACGTCCCTGGACGCCTTGAAGATCAGCATTCGTCAGCTCCAGTGGAAGGAGGTGAGGCCCGGCCCCGCCGCGTGGGCGCAGGGGGGTGGACAGGACCTCGCAGGAGCCGGCCGGCCCTGGCCAGGTGCGAGGGCTGAGCTCCAGCCGCAATCTGCTCATCCCTCAAGGCCTAGCCCCCAAGTCACTTCTCCCCGCAAGGCTTTCAGCCCTTCTAGGCCAAGTAGCCACTCCTTCCTTCCTCTGGCAGTCCTACCGCTGTGGTCTCCGGCGCTCAGCATCCGCCTCTCCACACTGTAGACATTTGTTTTTATGTCTGTCTGATCCAATAGCTTGTGAGTCCCAGAGGCCTGGGACCCTCTCTCTTCCACTTCATTTCAGGTGTATTTGTTGAGCACTTACCGTGGGACTCTTGGGCAGTGGAACAGTTTGTATGTTGGAGGCAGACAGACCTTGGGTCTCACCTGCCACTTAGCCATTGTGACCTTGAGCAGGTTGCTTCGCCTCTTAAGCCTGTTTCCTCCTCTGTGAATTGAGGCCAATGAGACCTCTCTCACAGTGTGGAAGTATCGGAAGACTCACTTCTTACTGTGGCATGGCACAAGTGTGCAATAAATAACTGCACTCTCCTCTCTCTCTCCCTGCAACACCATCACGGTCACCACCACCACCACCACCATCACCAGCGGCATAGGCACTGTGTTTCTATTCCAGGATTTGGCACATAGCAGATGTCAGTAAGTGGTGGATGAAACGGTGAATGGAGGAATGGGTTATTTGTTCCTGAGCCCACTGTAGACTTGGGGGGGGGGGCTGGGATGAAGCCCCAATGACATCCAGGCATGTCCGTTGCAGTTGGCTTAGTGGATTAGGCCTTTTGACTTTATTTGCAGCATCTAAGTCTGTTTAACATGGTTTCAGGTGTGTGAGGATTGTGACTTAGGGTAGTCGAGTCTGGAGACTCAGACCCAGATGGTCTGCTGATGGGTCAGGATGCGCACAGGCACCGTGAGGACTCTGGTACTTAGGCCTGGGCCTCTGTGTGGTAGATGTCCAGGGACAGTTTGGGGAAGTGGGGACTTGCAGAGATGGCCACGGAAAGGATTGATGAGGTCAGAGGGTTGATGACCCAGCAGGAAGGAGTCATGTGATTTGGAGCGAAGGCGAGAATCAGGCAGGGCAGACTTCCACCAGGTGGGTAGGGGTTAGCCATTGGGGAAGTCTGACTCCAGGTGTCAGGGTCCTCAGCCTTGGGGTTTGGGATTTAGGGCAGGAATTTCAAGCCTAGGACACCTGGAGAAGGTGAGGGAGGACTCTGGATTCTGGACAGGGCTCCAGGTCCAGGCCAGAGATAGGAGGACCAGAACAAGATAAACTCAAGAGAACTTGTCAGCGCCGTAGTCCTAACGAAGAGAGAAACTGAAACCAAGCCACAGAGTCAGGCGAGGCTGCTTGGCCCCAAGCAGGACCTGTCCTTAGCTTAGCTCTCTGGGAGAGAGAGCCATGAAGCTGGCTAAGATCGTGAGAGGTGGAGCCAGATGGACTCAGAAATCGGCAGGCATACATGCCGGCCCAGGTCCGTCCACTCGCTCCACTAGGGTTCACGGTGGATGCTGGGCCCTGTAGATCAAAGATGATTAAGATGTAAGGTACCCTAGCTCTGTAGGACCTTGTAGTTCGGAAAGAGATAAAACACAAATGAACAAACCACTGCAGTAATTAAAGGCCTTTGCTGCTGCTTCCTGAAGTGCTCTTCCCCCAGTTAGGTGTATGTCTGACTCTGTCACTTAAGATCTCTGACCAAGTGCCACTTCCTCAGACAGGCCTCCCTCTTGGTCCCTCTGTTGGCCCGCGCTCTCCTTTATTTTTTCCCTGTACCATAAACTCTGCCTGACACTGTGTTATGTATTGTTTGTTTATTGTCTGTTTCCCTCATTAGAATGTAAGCTCCATGAGGGCAGGGGCTTTGTTTTGTTTACTTCTGTACCTTCAGGTGCTTAGCACGTAGAAGGTACTCAATAAATCATTGTCAAATGAATGACTACATCATGTGATGAGTGTTTCTCTCTCTTTATGTAGACCTGTATGTATTGTGGGAGGTGGAGGAAGACCAGCTTGCGAGGGCTTCCTGGAGGAGAGAGACCTGAGCTGAGTTCTGAGTGCTGAAAAGAAGTAGGAGTTATTTAGGGGCTGTCGACTTCGGGTCCCCGGTAGAGGGGGTAATTTGGGCAAAGCAGAGGTGCATTCAGGGTTCACTATGGCTGGACCATTGAGTGAGGAGAGATGAGGCTGGAGAAACGGCAGGGACCAGATCGGGTGCCGTGCTGTGGGACTTGCTCTTTTTTTGGAAGGCTGTTTCAGCCACTGCAGAATTTTAAGTTTCTTCCATTTATTGGCTGTGCTGTCTTGGCAAGCACGTTAAACTTTTGGGGCCTTGGTTTGCCTACCAGTGAAATGTGGGTGGGTGAGCAATCTCAGTGGTTCCCAGCCTCTCTACTGCTGCAGCCCCATAATGGTGACGTTATTCTGCAGGAGACTCTTGCACTGGTGAGCCCTGGGGGTGGGGAGTTTGCAGGGCACTACCTGTCACCAACCCTCACCCCAGCACTGCCTTTTTCTCCCGCTCAGAAAGCATATTGGTGTAAGTTAGAGATGCTCATTCTAGCATATTTTATACTATAACTCACAAGAAGACTTTACTACTAGATGTGTGATTATTTACTTAATGTCACTCTCTCCTATTGGTCAGCGAGGTCCTAAGGGCGGGGGTGGCATCTGACTTGTGTCCCTGGCACACTGAACGTGTTCAGTAAATGCTCTCACCCAAGGATTGGACGAAATGCTTGTAGCGGAGCCCACATCTCATCCCGACACCCTAGAATGTGGCGTTGGAGAAGTGCCGAACTAGGCAAGTTTTAAAGTTCCCCCAGCGTTAAACTAAGATTATGCAATTCTTAGTACCTGCTACAAAGTTAACTTCATGATGAGTAAACTTCAGGTAAACCGGCTCCTCGCGCAGCACACACCACGACCCCTCCAGGCCTCAGCGGCCCCGTCTGTCGCAGGGGTGGTGTGGGACAAGCTCATCTCCAGCGCTCAGCACCGGCATCCTGGGAGCAGGAACATCTGCTGGGGGCTGTGGTGCAAGGAGCTCAGCCAGTGTCCCTTGCCTGTCACACTGGGCTCCTGTTGCAGGACTTGCGAGTGCCCAGCTGGCCGGCTTTGGTAGGGGTGGGTGAGTAGCCCAGGCAAGAAGTCAGGGCATGAGCACCAACCAGGGTGAAAGTCTGCACCTGCTTTTCTGAGTGCACAGCGAGGGGCTGCATGGCACTGTCCACTTAGCAGGGCGGCACGCGGCCAGCACGTGGATTCAGACATTTGCTCGGCGACAGGGCACAGTCTCCCTCCCTCTTTTTCTTTTTTTATTCCTGTACATTTAACAACAGCAGCTGCAATGAACCCTTCCTCAGCTCTTACCCTGTGTCGGACACTCACTCTTCTGAGTGTCTTACATCCATGCAGCCACCCAGTACCGTGACCAGTGCCCGATTGTCTCCATTTTACAGAGGAGGACATCGAAGTGCACAGAGGTTAACTTAGCCAAGGTCGCCCAGCTGGTAAGTGGCGGAGCCAGCATTTGACACAGGTACTTCATTTGAAACCAGCTGTCAGTTCTGTCTCTGCCCCTGCTCCCTGCGAGCTGTCTGCATGCGGACCTGGCTCGGGGGTGGCAGGTGTCCAGCAGCTCCCATGTCAAGGGACAGACATGCCCACAGACTGACAGTCTGGCCTGGGAGCTGGGTGGAAAGAGGGCATTGTACATGGAGTAGGAACAAAGGCAGGGAGTGTGGATTAGGTTTTATATGCAGGATGGGGTGAGGGCAGCTTGGGGACCATGTGGGGGAAAGGAGCCAGGTCACAGAGGACATTGAAGGCCATGCTAAGCTTTCACATCTGTCTGGATAAGACCACAGGCTCTCACCCCGTGTGGCCCAAGCTCTCCTTCCCACTCTCAGTCCCAGGTGACCCATGCCAACCGCTGACTCCCTGTTCAGTCGCACCAACTCTGCATGGGTCTAATCCAGCTGTGTATCAAACATTAGCTCGGTAAACTTGTAATCAGATGAGAGTTTATTCTAGAGTAGGCAAGCCATGTGCACAGGACCACCGCTGAAGTTACAGCATGAAAGAGAGGGATGGTTGCTGGTCAGTAGATATTTGCAGGATTGTATGGTCCGCCTCCAATCACCTCTCTCCTCCTCTCCCGTATATTCTTTTGCAGTTTGACACTCTCATTAGAGAAGAGCTTAGGGAAAAAGACACCTTGGGGAGCGGAGGCCACTGTTGCTGTGAGCTGCGCTCCCTGGAGATGCAGGCTGTGTGTGGTGCACCTTGGCGCCATGGACACCAGCTGCCGTGGATGAGGCATCTGAGAGAGGGACCTCTGTCGGCAATAGTTTGCAGAGACCCCTGGCCCAAGGTCTCTCCCAGTGCGAGCTCTCTGTTCCAGAGACTCCAGACCATGAGAACAGCGATCGTGGTTCTTCTCCGTTGCAGATGGACGGGCATCTCTCCTTCTGCGTCACACCGTGGGGCGCCAAGCCTTAACAGTGGCCTGGACTGCCATTTGTGTGAACGCTTGTGTGCCGGGGTGCGTTTGAACCCTCGTCTAGTCGTCTTTATAAATGCCTCGTATGTCCTCCGCAGGCCTTTCTGACGGTGCCTCCTCCTCTCCCATCCGCTTCTGTGCCATCCGAGCGAAACCTTCGCATCCCTGGTGGAGCTAGACGAGTATGGCAGCTTGTCTGCGGTGCCCTCACCCCTGGGTGTGGTGTTGCCACCCCAGGAATCTGAATAGTCCCTCCGCCCCACTCTCACGGAGGCTGGCTTTCGTAGCTGCCCTTTGTGTGGTAGCGAGACTTTATTGCTCTTGGTGTCAGAACTGTGGTTTACTGAAATTTTAAAAAGCAACAGTGGAAAACATTCTAGACACCTTAGATTATTTACAAATGTCTTTGTTCAGTTTTTCAAAACTGTGTGCATGTAAAAATGCAGTTCCCAAGAATATGAAATAAAATCCCCAAAGCCCTGCTCCCCCGTCTCCACTCCCCTCCTTCCTTCCCCTCTAATTCTCCTTAGAGGCAGCACCAGGATTACAGTTTGGTGTGTTACTTTCCGGATATTTTTTCTGATCCCTGTATGTATCAGGATAACTGAATTGGGCTATAGTAACAAACAGCTACAAAATGTCAGAGGTTTAACGACAAAAGTTCATTGCTTGCTCACATTTAGGGGTCCAGCGTGGGTTGGCGGGGGGGTAGAATTCTGATTTAGATGTTTGCTTTTCCTTTTTTGATAGTGAGCTCGAGTGCCTTGGAACTGGAATCTCAGATCGTTCTTTGAGGCCTGTGTTTCCAGTGGGAGTTTCCTCTTGTGCAGATGCCTCGGGGGGCCCTGCTAATCCGCTGCAGAATGCCTACAACCACATCTTTGCTCTTGGGCTTGTTAGTTACAGGAACAGTTGAAATCTGACTGCAGACTTGCATCAGTAAAGGGTCATGATTAGGCATCCGAGGGGGTACACTTTCCCTTCTATTTTTCCTTTCCTGAGCTAATGCCAAGACAAAGAAGGTTTTTGTTGTCACTTGTTTGTTTTTGAGTTCACCCACTGAGAATATCGCCATATCTGACTTGATATGGGGGTTTCTAATCTGATGACTGCATGTAGAGGCTGGACCATTGCCTATGTCCAGGGGAAAGATAATTGCAGTTGCTTTCAAAAAGATGCTCTGGCTGCCGAACAGAGAATGGGTCAGAGAGGGGTTCCAGGGTGGAGGCAGGGGCACCTTAGGGTGCTACTGTGGATCTCAGGAGAGATGGTATCATGTGGGATGGGATGGTGCCGGGTGGGGAAGGCTGTCGATCGAAATGGTCCCTTTCCCTAGTTGGTGAGAGGCCCAGTAGCAGGGAGCTTGTCTTGCTCATCTTCGAGTCTTTCAGTGCCTGGCACAGAGAAGGCTTTCAGCAAACATTAATTAAATTGAACTGTGTAGCCAGTAATGGTTCTAGCACTGTTTTTCTGGACGACCTTCGAAGTGACCATTTTCTTTAAAGGGAAATGACCTAAGGGATTCCAGGCAGCAAACGCATCGTGTCTCCGGTGTTGCAGTTCCAGCCAGAAATAGAGAGCCAGCTGGTTGGAAGCCTCAGGTGTTGGCCGGTTTACTTTCCGTGATAACGTCGCTTTCTTTAGCCCGTGCACTTGTTTCTTTCTTGAGGGACTCTGGGCTCTGTTTGAAACTACCTGCACAAAGCCTTATCATCGTACTGGATTTTGATGACATTTTCTCAGAAATGGCCAAACTTTATGACTCTATAGGCAGGTTGCAATGGTGTTCCGCTAATGGTACATTGTAACTGTGAAAACTTCTTTCTCCTGAAGCTTTCCTTTCGGGAAAAGTGCTGTGTCTAGGGAACAAAGGGGGAGGCAGATGGTCTCTCCTGGGTGACGTTGAATAAGCTTCAGCTGGTCACGAAGGATGTTTTTGAAGAGTATATGTGATACTGTTCCATTAATGTGCAATAAGTAGTTCTAGAAAGCACTGTGACTACAGCATGCATGTATGATTTCAAGTTCTGAGGCCTTCAAAAGTCTTCATTATTCATTTAACGGACATGCGTTGAATGTCCACTGCGCCCAAGCCCTCTGCAAGGCACTAGTGATAAAGACACAATCAGACGCCATCCCTGACCTTGAACCAGGGCTACCACTGGCCCATACTGTCCTTTTGTGTGAACAAGAAAAAGGTGCCCCCGCTCCTTAAGGAGAAAATATTAAATTAATCAATATAGTATTTACACCTCAAACAATTGTTACAGCAAATGGATTATTAATGATAGATGAATATTAGTTACGAAATAATATTTACATGGCATAGTGAATTTCTTGTCGGTGTACAACTGCCCTGGCATAATAAACATCAGGCGATTGGACCCCACGTTTAAACTTCACATTTCACTAGTGCACTGATGTACCAATGAGAGAGCCGTTTAAAAAGTTGAAAGCACTTGCCAGCAACGCATCAGATGGGAAAATGGATCTTATTTAGAAACACGGCCCATTTTAGATGCTCCTTCGCAGAGTGTCCCAGTCGGCGACCGACGGGAACAGCCTGTGTTGTCGATAAAACGAGGCGTGGAGTGCCCCATGCCAGAGGTTCTTGTCGTAAATGGAAAGCCGCCCCGGTTTATCCAGTGTTTGTTTACCAAACCAGAGTGTTTCTGAATTCCCAGCTTCAATCAACAACTGCTTTCATTATGATAACATGTAAAATCATATATTATTAATATTGGTTATAATGTTAAAATATGAAATGTGTTCAAAACATGAAAGACGCCTGTATGTGGACATCACGGCTCCCTCACGTGTGACCTAAACCCCCTCGAGTGGTGGCCGGCAGGCCCCGCCCTGGTGGGGCAGACGCCGCCGGTGGTTCCTAGGTGAGCCGCGAAGAGTTCTGCTGGGGCTTGTATCAAATGCAGCGGGGACCACGGCGGCCCACAGGGTCGCCCTGGACGCCTGGCCAAGGTTTGTGTGTGTGGGAATCAAGTAAGGAATGTAGTCTTTTTTGGACATATTTGGCTGTTAAGGGGCCTCCAGCCCTTCTTTCCAGGTTCCTGCTGCTCTCTGGATACGTGAGACAGCTGAGCTCCAGACTGGGGAGGTGTTTCCATTTTTAGGTAGACTGTGTTCCTCTCTCCTGTCGCCCACACCTCCTCCCGTCTTCAGGCCTCTGCTGTCACCGCATGAATCAGCCATATTGTCGTGGCTGCCTTCATTTTCTTCCTTTCCCACCAGATTTAAATTCAGCTCGTGTGAGGGCCCCATCTGTCTTGTTGATTATTATTATTATTATTATTGAATTCTCACATTCCAGAGCACAGTGCCTGGCATAACTATATAATAAGCTTTTGATAGCTACGGGCTGACGTGATTTTTTATTCACCCCCAAACACTTCCTAAGCCCTCGTTTTGTGCCTCGGACTCCCCTCCGCGCTGGGCAGACACAGAAGTGGCCCGAGAGTGAGTCAGGGCTTGCTGTCTACTTGTCACGCTCCACCGAGAGAAGAGTTGTGTTAAAGGGAGGGGGGCAGCCGACTCCCTCAGGGCTCAGCGAGGGCCTCCGACAGTGGGGCCTCCGAGCTGCGTCTGTCTGTCCATCCGCGTGGAAGAGAGGGCTAAGCAAGGTTCCGGGGGCAAGCGGAGGCGGGACAAGTGTCCAGGCAGGGCGCAGCATGCACGGCAACGTGGGGGCACCGCACACGGTTATTCCTGCTGCAACATGGAATTTGAGGAGCGGAGAGTGATGAGTGATTGGACCTGAGAGGCAGGCAGGAGCCAAGGCTGAAAGGTCTGGGAGCCATTGGGAGATTTGGAACAGGTGTGTGTTTGTGTGTGAGACACACTCACGTTCGTGTGTTGGAAAGACCCCTCTGTTTTCTGCACCTGAGTGGCTGCAACCGGCCATTTTATGTGACCTGTTCCCAGCACTTGGTCATTTTCACTGACATACTGCAAATACTTCATCTTTGAAGGATTTTTTTCTAGTTAAACATCAACAATAGAATTGATATCATCATTGATGACTCTTGAAAATAGGCCAGTTTTGAAAGAAGGGCCTTAACTCACATAAATTGTCTATTATCATTTTAAGCCTCACAAGGTAAAATTTAAAAGTTATTTTAACATGTATTTATGCCTGCATTATTCCCTAAAAGTGTGTAAAGTGCCTTTAAAAATACATACATTGTGCCCTGGCCAGTGTGGCTCAGTTGGTTGGAGCATTGTCCCATAACTGAAGGGTTGCGGGTTTGATCCCCAGTCCAGGTGCCTATGATGAGGCAACCAATCGGTGTTTCTTTCTTACATCAATGTCTGTCTGTCTGTCTGTCTCTCTCTCTCTCCCCCTTTCTCTCTGTCTAAAGCAATGGCAGAATGTCCTCGGGTAAGGATAAAAATAAAATAAAATATGTGCATTGCTATACGTTTTCTAAAGTTTAGATAAAAACAACCAGGGCACAGGAACAATAAAAATAGCACAATAAGATGAAACCAGGAAAAAGTAGTGTCTAGACATGCACGATCTAAAGATCTTGCTGTGTTCGTGACGGGATGCAGACGTGGTCCTGAGTGTTCGGGTGGTTAGCAGGGGGGAACGGAAGCGTGCCGAGTGGAAGCCTTGGGGCCTGTAAGGCGAGAGCCGGCCCTGCAGAGATGCATGGCTCTTTCTAGCACTGGGAGCTGCGAGCGCTGTGCCCAGGGGACCTTCTCAGAGGAGCCCCCAGGCGATCGGTGCCCCTCCAGCACCCTCCAGGCAACACGGTATCGCAGGTTCGCAGGGGCTAGTGCACCTCAGCGCAGCTCCAACAGCTGAACAGCCAAGGGCCAGCGAGACTGGCTACTAGTTTTCAGTGTCATGGTCCTTCCCTGGGGCTGTGGCTCAGTCTCCTGGCAAGCTTTTTAGCATTCAGATTTCTAAGTCCAAGCCCACCTCCACTAAATTGGAATCTTCGTACTTTTGAAAAGCTCCTGAATAACTTCAAAGGGAACTACTTATTTAGAGTTTAAAAAAGAAAGATGTTCAAAGAGGAAACCTAAATATCCAATAAACATTAGAAAAAAAATTCAGTCTCACCGATATAATCATGAATATGCAAATTAAAACAACGATGAGATACCATTTCATGTGGATTAGACTGGCAAAAATATTTAGTGGTACCTAGCAGAGTTGGAAATGTGTATATTCTGTGACTCAAACCATTCCTCTTCTAGAGCAATTCTTGTCCATGGGCACAGAGGTGCAAAGAGGATATCAATGTAGCATTCTTTGTGATGAGGAACTATTGGAAAGCACCTTATTTCATCAATGGTGGGATGCATAAATCAATTTACGATTTTCTCTGCATTGTGTCTCCTCAAAAAATGTGCCCAAGTCCTAACCAGTATCCGTGAGTATGAGCTTCTTTGGAAATACAGTCTTTGCGGATGTGATGAAGTTAAGGGTCTCGAGATGGGATGATCTGGGATTAGGGGTGAGGCCTAAATCCAATGATGAGTGTCCTTATAAGAAGCAGAAAAGGAGACACAGAGGCACCCAGAAGTGAGGGCTGCGTGAAGCCAGAGGCAAGGACCGGAGTGGTGTGGCTCCAAGCAGGGAATGCCAGGGACTGCCACAGCCACTGGAAGTGGAGGGGCCTGGGAAGGGTTCTCCCTCTGAGCTGTCAGCAGGAGCTGGCCCTGCCATCACCTTGATTCCAGATTTCTGGCCCCAGGACTGTGAGAGGATCAGTTTCTGCTATTTGAGAGGATCAGTTTCTGCTGTTTGAAGCCACTGAGTTTGTGGTCCTCTGTTATGGCGGCCCAGGAGTCTGATAAAATGCCCAGACCACAGGGATTCCTGGCAGAGGGTAGAGTTATGAGGCCCTCCTCAACCAAGAGAATGGAATCATGAAGCTAACGACCTTCCACAGTGCAGTGGAAGCGGGTTTGTCCCGATTTGAGGAGGAAAGAGCCCTTGGAGACGACCTAGTCCAACTCCCCCCATTTTCAATGATGAGGGTGCCCAGACAGAAGTGACTCTGCCCCAGGCCCTATTGCTAAGAGGGGGCAAGACTGGATTTGAACCCAGACCTACAAAGGCTCTGTGCTTTCTTTTTCTTTTTTTAAGATTTTATTTACTTTATCTTTAGAGGGGAAGGGAAGGAGAGAGGGAGAGAAATATCAATGTGTGGTTGCCTCTCATGCATCCCCTGCTGGCAACTGACCTGCAACCCAGGCATGTGCCCTGACTGGGAATCGAACCGCGATCCTTTGGTTTGCAGGCCTGCACTCAATCCACTGAGCTACACCAGCCAGGGCGGCTCTGTGCTTTCTGCTACAGCTGTGGCCACTGGCCCTAGAATGTATCCGGTCTTCCCATGTCAGTGTGGCAGCAAGGGCTGGAGGAAGGAGCCCCGAGGCTGGAGTTGGAAGACTTGGTTAAGGTCCCTGCCCCACACATGCTCCCAGCATGGCAGGGAAGGGTTATATCTCCTCTAACCCTTACATTCTTCTTCCTTACAGTGAGGCTAACCTTTGCTCCCAGAGCTCCAGGATCTCTGGATTGTAGAGTTCCATTGAGAAAACATATGTGGAAAGGTGTTTATTAAACTGTAAATCACTATACAAATAGTAAGTAGTACCATTATCATGTAGTCTAGCCTCAGAGCAGGAAAGTGAAAACTGAGAAAGTGTGGTAAGCAGAATCCTAAAATGACCCTAATGACCTTCACATGTGTATGATCCTCTCCTCTGAGTGTGGGTGGGACCTGTGGATAGGATGAGCTGTCACTCGATATGGCGAAACAGAGATTTCCCTGGGTGGGCCTGACCTAATCAGGCAACCCTTTAAAAGCAGTTTCTCTGGCTGGTTGCAGAAAAGGAAGTCACAGAGATGTGCTCCGGCTAGTTGGGAAGAAAGCGAATGCCCACGTTATGAACTGCCTGGGGCGGGGGTGGGGTGGTCACCATGCCGAAGAACTGTGGGCAGTCTCCAGTTGCTGAGTGTGGTCCCTGATTGTCAGCTGGAAGGAAAATGAGGGCCTCAGCCCTACAGCTGCAAGGGGATGAATCCCCCCAAACAGTGACCTTAGATGACGACCCTGAGCCAGATGGGAACCACAGCGCCCTGATTTCAGCCATGCGGCACCCTGAGCAGGGAACCGAGCTGAGCCATGGTGGACCCTCACCTAAGGAACGTGAGCTGATAAGTGGGCGTTGTCTGAGCCTCTAGGTTTCTGTTAACTTTGGGTGCAGCAGTGGAAAACTAATTCGTAGAGATTAGGTTTTTCCCTGGGTCATAGAGCCATGAAGTGCGCATGCCTGAAGTCCCTCCAAGAAACTCTGAGCTTTGTTAGGGCTGGAGCCACATCTCATTGATCTCTGGAGTCAGACCGGCCAGATTTGTGCCCTGGATCTGCCACTTACAAGGGTGAAAATGGAGGCGAGTTCCTTTACTTCTCTGCGTCTCAGTTTCCTCATCTGGAAAATGGGCATGAGCATAGTGCTTACCCCTAAGGTTGTTAGCAGTTTTAAGTGACTTTATTACGTCTGTGAAGTGCTTAGCATGCCTGGTGGGTAATAAATACTCAGCAAACGTGGTGGTGGAGGTTTTGTTACATCTCAACACTCAGTTCAGTAGCTAGCACATAATAGACACTCAGCGTTTTTTGAGTGGGTGAACCAATTAATCAGGACTAGAATCTTGGTCTCCTGATTTATTTATTGACTTATATTTATTGATTTTAGAGTTGAGGGGGAAGAGGGAGAGAGAAAAACATTGATTTGTTGTTTCACTTATTTATGAGTTCATTGGTTGGTTCTTGTATGTGCACTGACTGGGGATTGAACCTGCAACCTTAGTGTATCAGGACAATGCTCTAACCAACTGAGCTACCAAGCCAGGGCCTTGGTCTGCTGATTTTTAATCCTATAATACTTGTACTTATTACTTGCAATAGGATACTGATTTTTCCAAAGCTAATTTTGCTGGTCCAGTTTCTTCAGGATATACCGGGAAAGCACCAGATTTACGATGCCGTGAAAATGCAGAGGTGTTTAAACTGGTACCAGAGTGCTTAAAAACCCGTGAGCTGTGGAAGCTGATTGCAAACCATGAGTGGGCTGGCTTTGCCTTAATAGACCACGTTAGCTGATCAGGGTGACATACACTTAATGCAATTGCCTAATTATGTGGTCATCAGGGAAATGCCAGCTGTCATTGCCAACTGAGCTGGGCCATCAATCAGTTTGTTCTGAGGTCATTAAGTAAATTAAAAGGTATCGCTTAAGTACTTAGTAGAGGAGTAACAACCCCCATCACAAGGAGCTAGGGAGAGCAGTGGCACTAGGGAGAGCAGTGGCGCTAGGGAGAGCGGTGGTTTTTGCCACAGCTGTTGGCCATGTTAAGCTGTGAAAAATGAGAAGATTGGGAACTTGACAATATAGTTCAGCATGGGAAACAAAAGGAGAGTCTAAAATTTGATAAATATGCCCATATTCCCACCCCTGTTGCATATTTGCTTGTTACTGCTTTTAAATTAATTTATTTAAAAATTCTGAATAGAAGGAGGGCAGCTGTAGCTGTGAACCAGCCCTTCGCTCTTGGACTGGCCCATGCTGACAGGTGTACCGTTCCTTTACGGGAGCTGCCTCACTCACCTGCGAAGCTGTTAAATCCTGGGCTGGAGAAATGGATGACCAGAGCCTGCATGTGTCTGCTGTATGCCTGAGCAGTTTCACACTAAGGTTTGTTTTGAGGCTGATAGATTCTGGTTCTATTCAGTTCCCTTTCTGCTGTAAGACCCCAGCAGTGTGGCTGGTATTGCTCAGTGGATTGAGTGCCGACCTGTAAACCAAAGGGTTGCTGGTTCGATTCCCAGTCAGGACACATGCCTTGGGTTGCAGGCCAGGTCCCCAGTAGAGGGTGCACGAGAGGCAGCCACACATTGATGTTTCTCTCCCTCTCTTTCTCCCTCCCTCTCCCTCTCTCTAAAAATAATTAGATAAATAAAATTTTTTAAAAAGACCCCATAGTCCTCTTTTATTCCCTTCACACCAAACCATATTCCATTCATTCCTCCAGCATCTTTTACTTACCAACAGCACCCCTGCCCCCGCCAGGCATTGGGCAGGGTACCTGGAATACAGAGAGAATTCAGATGTTGTTCCTGCCCTGGAGAGACTTCTAATCATGTTCCCTCATGCTCCCATGTCTTTGTGCAGGGAGCTCCTTCAGCCGGGACTACCTTCCTGGCTTCTAGGTGTGGCAAATTTCAGCTTACCAGGTTTCTACCAAATAACATCGTTCCCCCAGGGGAGTAACTCACATCCTGCTTCCTGCCCCTGTTGCCCTTTGACCATCATTTACGGAACATTGGCTACTTTGCATTATGATTTATTTCTAAGTTCACATCCTAAAGACAGGGACTGTGCCGTATTCTTCTCTGAGTCCCCAGTGCCTGACCTTGAGTTGATGCATAATAATGTTTATACGAATGAAAGACTAAGTTAATAAAAGAGTATAACTATTATGTAAGGTGTGTAGGAGAGCAAAGGTGGGGATGGAGCCAGAGAATAAAGGTGCTATTCTAGTATCTCTGTTCCCAGCAGGGGGAGAGATGTGTTTATAAATGGCCCATCATGTAAGCCTTAAGATTTTAGGTCTGAAAGGCGAAGGAGAGGCTCAGGGTCTGTCTGAGTGGCATCTCAAATGTATAAGGTTTATTTCAAGTGAGTGTGGGTATGACCTTGATCAGTCTGAAACTTGTCACCTGGTGGTAGGCTAATCTCTATTTTTCCCTTGAATACTTTGCCATTTCTTGTTCTTTTTGGTGGGAGTTGAGGAGTGGTAGTGGTTCTTTATTCGCAGGCTCAGAGTTTCAGACAAGAACATTCTGCCCCCTGTGGACACCTTGAGATGCAACATTGGTGTTGGGGAGTTTGGTTATTGGTTCTTGGTACCTACTGTCCAGGATTGCTGGGAAGGAGTCACCTTCCCTCCCTGACCCTGGCCCTTTGGTTTTCTCTTGCAGTAACCAGTCAAAAAACGCACCCACCCTTTCTGCAGTCCCCTCCTCTGCGACCCGTGACTTTGCATTTCTTTCTTGGACTTCTCTTCACTCCCGTTCCCGTATTTCTAATCCCTTGCAGGATAGTTCCAATTAGATGTCCTGTTGTCCCCCTGAGCTCAGTACTTGTAAAGGATAACTGTCTCTGTCCCAGATGTACTCCTGTTTCTATTCACTCCACTGTGTTAGTGGCTCTAAGGGGCACTGAAACCAGGAGGAGAGGGTGAGGCCTGGCAGAGGCGCCAGGCAGGTGCAGGTGCGCTGAGGCCAAGTACTGCCGCAGAGGTCGTTCAGCACTCTGGAGAGCTCCCAGCGGAGCCAAGTCCCCGCCCTCCCTTCCCCTTCCCCACAGGCGTCAGCACCTCCTTGTCTCTGGTATTCCATGGTGGTTCAGGAACCTCATTCATTTCTCCTAGGCTTAGTTCTCCGGGGACTGAGGGCATGATGGGGCTGAGTTCTGTTCCTTGCTCTACCACTTACTGGATACACCACCCAGGCTAAGTTATCCAATTGCTCTGAGCCTGTTTCTTCCTCTGTAAAATGGAATGGCACATATCGACCTGCTGGCAGTGCTGTTGGGACGGCTGATGGAGATAGCACATGTTAAGTATGAAGCACATAATACAAAGTAATGAACAGTAGCCACACTTTTTATTATGCTAGGATCATTGGTGCAATGGTGTTCTTAATAGTCTGCAATAGTATGACATGAGGCAGTGGCATGTCTCTGGAGGATTACGGGCTGTTTTAGGGGTCAGGAGGCACAAAGGAGTTTAGGGGGGGCAGAGTCCATCCTCCTCTGGGGGGCCACTTCTTTGTCCCTGGGGTACATTATTAAGACAGTCCTGGGTGCTTTCGAGTCAGTGCAAATCATAACCAGTTGTTGGAAAAGAAGAGCAGACCCTCGGAGATATGCAGAATGGGAAATATGCTGTGTGCGGCCAAAGGGGAAGCAGGCCTGAAGACACCCACTGATGCCTAAGGCGGCTTGGACATTTGTGGCTGCAGACAGAGGAGGCCTGGATCTTTAGGCTCTTGCTTGCTCATTGCTTGGTCTTTGCACACGCTTCTGCTTCCTCCGGGAGCTCCTTTTCCCCTTTAGTCTGGGCAACTTCTCTCGTTCCCATTGAGAGTCAGCCCAAAGGCTGCCTACCTCTCTGAGCCTTGTTTGCCTCTTCTGTGACATGGGGACATGCCAGCTAGTCATACGGTTGTGTGGCGATTGAAGGTGACAGTGTGGGAGGGGGGATTAGCTCCGGGGTGGTGTGCAGACGCTCAGTCAGGTGGTGCAGCAGCAATCTGCTTACGCATCGACTCAGCTGCTGCACCCTTAGCTCCTCAGAGGTCAGGACTGTTTCACTCCTCTTCTGGAGCCTTGTCTCTGACCACGAACCCTCTGCTCCCACACGTGGAGCCTCTGGGCATTCCCCAAGTGCCCTCTGGTGCACAGGCACAACCAGCTTGTGTACTGAATGAATGAAGTGATGCTCAGGCCGAGCCAGGATGCTTTTGACTGGCTTTCAGTGGGAGTTGCTGTTGTGGGAAGTACTGACATGACCTGGGTGTCTGGTTAGCTGGGGCGGAGCCGCCGGAAGCGGCGTCAGGAGTGACTTCAGGAAGAGCTGTTCGGTATCCTGGGTGGGGGGACCTGCTGCCGAAATAGAAACCTGATTTGCTTGGTTTCCATTTCAGTTAATTAACACATTTAAAGTTTTGATGTGGAAGAGACTGGGTAATTGGAGGCCTTGCGGTGAATTGATATAATTTACCTACAGTGAGGGAGTAGAGAGCAAGGAGATTACCGTTGATCAGTTTGCAGAATACAATGGAGTTAATTTATAATTGATAGTCAACTGCGTTTCCATAGGCTGAATTATGATGGAATGGAGAAAGAGCCGTTTAACGTGGCTATTTCCTTGTTTGCGTTGCCGTTATGAATTGGAAAGCGGAAAGACAGCACAGTGCTAAATTGGCATCGAATCTTTTCATAGCTAGTTGCTAAATAAACTGGAATTTTAATTAAAATTGCAAGCCAAGAGGTAAATCACTTCAGAAGTTTGTGAAGTTTTCCTTTTTCTCTTGTCTAATATAATTACTGGTAATACAGCTTCTTTACCGGTGGGAGATTAGACACCAGAGTAAATAACCGGAGAAGATTGCTTTGGGGCACTGACATTCTGAAAGGAGGGAGCTTACCTTCCTTGGCTTCCAACATGGGCTTTTTTTCCCCTTGTAGTTAAGTTGTTTGGGGACAATTTTGATCTCATTAAAAGTATTGCGATCAGAAGCAGAAGCAAGGCGGGTGACAGGCCTTGCTGCAGCTCTTCCAGCTTAATTCATATGAGTCAATTATAACGAGCGGATTTAATAAAAAAAATGCAGCCTGCTTTGGTGATTAGCTCCGTGAAGAACGAATGGCATACTTGCCCAGAGTGTCATATTTGCAGTAATGAAGAAGTAGTGAACAGGAAAGGGAAACTTCATAGATCACAAGAATTGGTACTTTTCAGCAAAAGGCTGTTAATTACTTATCCTCCTGCTATATTTATTGGCTCTATTAGAGGCTGAGTAATTATTGTCTTCTCGGGAAACCCACTGGAGCCAGACAGTGCCTTTATTAACTTGGAAGGCTCCTCAATGCCTCTTATCCCTGTGGGGTCCTCTTGGTCACCAACAACCAGGAATCTGGAGGAGGTGGGACAGGAATGGCAGCCGGTGGGCATAGGAGAAGGGGCTTCTTTAAAGGGCACGGGGCCAGCAGAGCTGTTCTTAACACACTGAGCTGGTGATCGCTTTCACCCTAAACTTTCGCCACTCCTATTCCCAGTGTGTTCTTTCTCTCCTTGCCTGGTCACCACCCCACCCCGTCCCCTTTCTCCCAGCCTAGGCCAGCTTCCTCGTGGGTCTCTGTCCTCAGTCTCTCTCTGCCTCATGTCCACTCTCCATGCTAGCCTGGTCCAGCGTTGCCCCACTTGGGCACTTCCCTTGGCTCTCTTCCCGCTGCTGAAAGGAGTTCCAGCTCCTCAGCTTGTCCTGCGAGCCCTTCGTGATCCGCTCAGGCCCTGTGGTCCTCTCCAGTTTGGGCTCCAGGCACGTGGGATTTGCTTTGCTCTCCTGCACTCCCCGCCTGGCAGGCTGCCTCCCTTCTGCCTGATTTCCCTTTCTCTTCCTCTCTGCTTGGCACACGCCTCCTTCACATCAGCTCAAATGGCCCCCCTCCTCCTTGGTGAAAAGGCCCTCTCCTCCAGCTGGAGTTTTGCTCCTTCTGGGCTCTCTTGTGGCACTCTGTCGCACAGAATCGCTCTCTGTTAATCTGCCTCTGCCCCCAGGCTGGCTCTGGAATCCCTGGGGCTGGGACTCATCGCTGTTCAGAGGTGCATTGTTGGAGGGCCAGCCTCTGCTTTCTCTCCCACGAGCACACCTGGGGTCTCTGCCTCTCTGCCTGTCTCACCAGGGGACTCAATTAGGTGAGGAACAATCCAGGAGGCAGTTGGACTAATTTAGCTCCTGCAGTGTGCCAGGCCGGTCACAAGCGTTCTTTCACTTGCATAGTTGGAAAGCCTTCCCAACACCCGCTGTGAGGGAGGCTTTGCTGGTCCTCTTTCTCGGTGATGAGACCAAGGGCCTGAGTAGTTGGCTGAGACTCGAGTCCAGGTTCTTGAGCTGAAGGAACTTTCATGCGAGTATAGGCTTTGCCTGGAGGTAAGGTGCCTGCCCTGTACTGCTGCAAATTACCCTGAGGGAACCTTGCCAACGTTTTTCCCTGAGGCTGGTCCTAGAACACACCCGCCCCCCCCACCCCGGCTACCCCCTCCTACCACCACAGCTCCTTTGGGAAATATCTTACCAGCCATAGGCAAGGGGTGCAGGGTGATGGGAAAGAACAGATGTGAGGAAGGGAGGCAGCATGTTTTGAACATGCCCTGCACACCAGGCACTGTGCACCAGGAACGGTGCAGGGCGGCTCAGATGCATCATTAACTCATCTTCCAACCCAGTCATGGTGCCATTTTTGTCCCTCTGAGGACACAGGCGTGGAGCTGCCCCATGTGTGGGCTGGTACCTGGCCCCATCCAAAGACTCTAGGGTCAGGCAGCTGGCTGGTCCCTCACTGGCCCATTTTCCACATGCATGAGGGAGCCTGGACTCTCCGCTGGGTGGTGGGCTCTTCTCATGTGCCTGGGAGCATAGTGAGGCCATCGGCAGAGATGTGAGCAGCAGAGAAGGGGACTGAGCCGGCCTCCCTCTCTCGGGCGTGATGGGGCTCGGCTTCTTTTGCTACGCTTGTCTTTGGCAGGTAGAACCGCGTGGCATCTGGTCACACCCAGGACTTGATGGATTTCCTCCAGTATTTTCTTTGTCTGAAGAAAAGTGTTACATTGTAGTCCATCCTTGAAGGGCAATTGCTCAGCCCTTTCCTGGTCTTGACTGGCCTTCTCCGGCCTTTTCTGTGCCACATTCTTCCTTGAAGTGTTCACCACAACTCATTTTTTTCATAGACATGTTTGCTCGTGTTTTTGGTCACAGATTAACCCATCTCTCCGCCCGTCTGTCTTGGTACAACACAGTCCAAGGAGCAGTGTTTGCAGACAGACCAATGTGACTTCAAGTTCTGGTTTGCCACCGAGGAGCAATGGGATTGTGTTTTGTCTTGTGTGCAAAATGGAAGCATATATGTAAGATAACTAGCGCATAATTAGCGCTCAATAAAGAATAATTATTGTATTCATTATACAGCCATATCAGTCTTAAATTCCTTTGTTCTCGACTACTTTCTTTCTCTCCGACCCTATTGTAAAACTGGAATGGCATATTCAGTTTCTATTGCTGAGTGACGGATTTCCCCCAAACTTAGCAGCTTAAAACAATACACACTTATTGTCTCTGTGGGTTAGGAATCTGAGCGTGGCTTACTTGGGGGCTGTGGTCAGAATCTCTCTCAAGGCTGCAGTGAAGCTGTGGGCCAGGGCCGCAGTCTCTGAAGACTGGGGCTGAAGGGTCCAGTTCCAACCTCACTCAGGTGGTGGTGGGCAGGGGGCTTTGATTGCTTACTTCTCCCCAGGCTCCCCCAAAATATGTGGTAATGATGATGATGATGAAGATGGTGAAGATGATGAGAGGGAAGGGAGGGGGGCTTCAGTCTTCTTATGAAGATGTGCTAATATCAGAAGCAATACCACAATGTCACTTCTGCTGTAGCAATTAGTCGCACAGACCAAGCCTGTGACAGTGTGGGTGGACTCCACAGGGTGTGAACTCCAGGAGGCAGGGATCTCTGGAGGCTGCCGACCCCGATGAGGAGGTGGGGGAGAGGGCAGCGTTTGTCTGCTTGGGAAGCAGTCATGGAAACAGAAGCCCCCGGCAAGGCGGTGGCTGCACCGCAGATGTCAGCAGAGTACAGAGCGGGCGTTGGAGAGGAATGCAGTAACTCTGCCCCGGGGACATCACTGAAGGCTCCCCAAGTGCAGGGACACCACGATGTTCCTATTCAAGAGCTGTCCTAATGGTGCTGCATATTTTGGTGGCATCTTTATAAATTGAAGTTATTTGTTGAGGTGATTTCCTTGGACATTAAAAATAATAGCCTACCCTGTATCGCAGCAATTGGCTGTTTACAAAATGCTTTCCCATGCGTTGCCTCAGCTCACATAACAGCCCTAAAAGGTAGACAGGTTTTCCTCCTTTGCAGATGAGCTGCTGAGGCTTAGAGGGGCGGAGTCCACAGTCCAGGTCTCGAGTGGGGTGTGGTGGGGTGGGGCTTAAGCCCACGTCTTCCCAGGCTTAGCCTGGTGCTCTGGCGGCTACGCCTTTCTTGTGCCCGTCCCCAGCACTTCCGGCCCCTCATTTTAAAGCAGCAGTTTGGATCATTTCCTTCCATGGATGCATCACACATATGCTCACCCATATCAAAGCTTATTTGCCACTTTTATGCCCAATCATTTGGAAGATTTTCTTTTCATGAAGAAACTCTAAGAAGAAAATCACTCACCAAGTACAGAAATGTGAATTGTGCTTTCATCAGCATGCACTGCGAAATTGCACTTTGCGAAAGTGCTCAGGGGCGTTGAACTTGGTCTTTGGGCCGGTAGAAGAGGGATCTGAATGTCAGCTCCTTAAGCACAAACACGCTCAAAGGGCATTTAATGATTTCAGTTCTTGTGTGAGCCTGGCTGTTTTGCGAGCGTGTTTAGTCCTTCTGGGCAGGAGAGGAGGGGATTTTGGGTCCCCTCAGGCATCAACGCTGAGGGAGGAGCTTGCTCTGTGGAAACCATGGCAGCATGCAGTGTGAGGGCGGGCTAGTTACCACAGCTCACGTGTGACTGATAAATACCACTGTGGACATCGCACCAGATCAGTTAGCTGTGTGCAGTGCTGAGGCACGTGGGCCTTGCAATCAGGCGGACTGGGTTTGATCCTGACTCTGCCCTAACTAGCTCCGTGACCTTGGGAACCTTATTTAATCTCTCAAAGCTTTGGTTTCCTCATCTATAAATAGGATTAGTCCAACAGTAGTACCTTTCTCATCAGGTTGTTGTAGGATTAAACAAGATCAGTTGTGCAACACAGAGACAGTAATAAGCATGACATAAACGTTGATGGCAATGGTGATGATGATGATGTATTTGAGCGGCTGCTACTCATAAATTCACATGTTCATTCATGAAGCATGCAGAAGACACTGCTAACATGGTGTCTCTTAACAGTGCAAGGATTCAGGGAGTCTTTGAGTTTCCCTGGGTGAATGGCATGGTGCTGACCTTGAAAAAAAATAGGGAGCGGGGAGTCTGGGAAGCATTCGTCAGTGTGCCATTGCGCTGTGAAAATCCATGCAGCACTGCAGACTGCAGGGGGCTCGGAACGGAGCCTCAAAGGGCCCCATAGTGTCAGGGCACAAGCAGACAGTTTTTGCTGTTATTTTATTGTGGTAAAATATACACACCGTCAAGTTTGCCATCTTAACTATCTTTAAGTATATAACTCAGTGGCATTAAATGCAGTCACATTGTTGTGCAACCGTCACCACCATCCACCTCCAAAACTGTTTTCATCTTCCCACACTGGGACTCTGTGCCCGGCCACCAAATAACCCCCCATTTCCCTCCCCCAGCTCCTGGGAGCCACCATTTACTTCCTGTCCCTAGGAATCCGGCTCCTCTGGCTACCTCACATAAGTGGAACCATACGACGTTTGTCCCTTTGTGTCTGTTTTATTTCACTTGGCACAGTGTCCTCAGAGGTCACCCTCGCTGCAGCAGGTGTCCCGCCTTCCTTCCTTCCTGAGGCCGAGTGGCCGTAGAGTGGGTGTGAGCTGTGTGCGCCACGGCTCGTTCACCCACCGATGGACAGCGGTGGGCATTTGGACTGTTTCCACCTTTGGGCTACTGTGAATTACGCTGCGAACGTTTGTGGACCAGCATTTATTCAAGTCTCTGATTTTAAGTCTTTTGGGGGTGTACCCGGAGGAGGAGGTACTGGATCGTGTGGAAATTTTGTTTCCCACAGAGGCTTTTACATTGGGAAATGCACAAGGGTTCCAAGTTTTCCATAGCCTCGTCAGCACTTATTTTAATGCTTTTAAGTAATAACTATGCTAAGGGTATGAAGTGGTATCTCATTGTGGTTTTGATTCGCTTTTTCCTAACAATTAGTGCTGCTGAGCATCTCTTCATGTGCTTATCAGCCATCCGTGTATCTTTTCTGGAGAAATGTCTATTCAAGTCCTTTGCCTGTTTTTAATGGGGTTGCTTTTTGTTGCTTCTGTTGAGTTGTAGGAGTTTGAAAATATATTCCAAATACTGTTTTTTGTCAGACATACAATTTTCAGATATTGTTTCCCATTCCATGGGTTGCCTTCGGTTGACAGTGTTCTTTGATGCAAAAAGTTTTAATTTTCATGAAGTTCCATTTATTTATTAGTTGTTTTCCCTGCTTTGGTGTCATGCCCAAGAAATCATTGCCAAATCCAATGTCATGAAGCTTACCCCCATACTTCCCCTGTATTTTCTTCTAAGAGTTCTATAGTTTTAGCTCTTACAATTAGAATAGGTCTTTGACTCATTTTAAGTTAATTTTTGTATATGGTGTAAGGTAAGGGTCCAATGTCATTCTCTTTTCCATGTGAATATCCAGTTTTCCCAACACCAGGCATTGAAAAGACCATCCTTTCCCTGTTGCGTAGTCTTGTCCTCCTTGTTGAAAACCATTTGACCGTAAACATGAGGGTTCATTTCTGGGTTCTCTACCCGATTCTAGTGGTCTGTATGTCTGTCTTTGTGCCATTACCGTGATGTGTTGTAAACTTCATTTTTATCACTTTTATTTAGGGCTGTAATGGGTTCACAGCAAAACCGAGCAGAAGGAACAGAGATTTCCTGTGGACTCCCTGGCCCCACCTGTGCACAGCCTCCCCTCCCGTCACCATCCCACCGCAGAGTGCTCGTTTGTATGCGAGGCCCCCTCCCCTGGTGTCTTTTCCTGGATTGAGAGCCCATTTCTCTTTAGCACTGAATAATATTCCACGGTCTGGGTGGACCGAAGTTTGTCCAGTCACCTGCTGAAGGGCATCTTGGTTGCTTCCAGGTTTTGGCAAATATGAATAAAGCTGCTATAAGCATCTGTGTGCTATAAGTTTTCGCCACTTATAAGTTATAGCCACTTTATGTGGCTATAAGTTTTCGACTCATTTGGCTTTGATACCAGTTGTTTATGCCAGCAGCTGACATCTTAATGATAGTAAGTTGTCAGGCCCATGGACATGGGTGTCTTTTTTACTTCAGTGTGCGTCCTTAGTTTTTTCACAACATTTTGTCATTTTCAGGGCACATATCTTTTGCCTCTTTGGTTGTTTCCTAAACATTTTATTCTTTTTGATGCTATTGTAAACAGAGTTGTTTTTGTAATTTCCTTTTGGGCTTGTTTATGGTGAGTGTATAGAAAAACGATTGACTTTTGTGTATTTATTTTATATCTGCAACTTTGTTGAATTTGTTTATTTTTAACAGTTGTGTGTATATTTTTGTGTGTGTATAATCTTTAAGGCTTTTTTACATATAAAATCATGCCATACACAAACAGATATTTCCCTTCTTCCCAATTTGGATAGCGTGTGTTTCTTTTTCTTGCCTATAGCTCTGGCTAGAATGTGCAGTAGTATGTTGGGTAGAGGCAGAGAAAATGGGCATCCTCGCCTCATTCTTGACCTTAGAGGAAAAGCTGTCAGTCTTTCTCCACTGAGGATGATGTTGGCTGTTTAAGCAGTGTTTAAAAAGATCTTAAAAAGAGGTGGGGTTCAATGGAATTCTATGCAGCAGAAAGAAAGAAGGAGCTCCTACCCTTCGTGACAGCATGGATGGAACTGGAGAGCATCATGCTAAGCGAAATAAACCAGGCGGTGAAAGACAAATACCATATGATCTCACCTTTAACAGGAACCTAATCAACAAAACAAACAAACAAGCAAAATATAACCAAAGACACTGAAATTGAGAACAGGCTGACAGTGACCAGAGGGGAGAGAATTTCAGGGGAAAAGGGTGAAGGGTTTGCAGGAACAATCATAAAAGACACATGGACAAAAACTGGAGGGTGGAAACAGGAGGGAGGTGGGGAGGGGTGGGAGGGTTAGGCTGGGGTGGGGGGGAAAGGCAGAAAACTGTACTTGAACAACAATTTTAAAAATTTAAAAAATAAAATAAAATGGCAAGAAAAAAGAGGTGGGGTTAAGAAGTCCTGGGACCTATTGAAAATTATGTATCTCCATTCTCAGTGTCTAGTAGAGTGTCTGGCACATAGTAATTATTGAATGAATGAAAGAATGAACGAATTTTTAAAAATGCAGTTTCTCAAAACAAAATGCACTAGAAGCACTTCTGAACGAAGGGCTGATTTGGGATTCACGAAGGCGGCAAGCGTTGAAGGGTAACCATAAGGGTGAAGGAGTCACCAGGTGTCCCCTGACGCGGAGCAGGTGTTGGTCCCATATTTCGAGCAGCATAGCCACCTGGATGTTAGAAAACTTTGCTGGGCAGTGTGCTTTCGAAAGCTGCCTCGCTGGCTAAGTGGATGCCCCTTCTCCATAGTGGCCACGAGGTAGGAAGGACATAGTGTGTGCTGTATCTCTTTGTATTTCTGACCACTGAATCGATAACTTCAGTCCATCGGATGCAAGGAAAATGAGTGCAGGGCTGTAAGTTCTAGATGGAACTTGTTCCCGTGAATCGAGTGTGTCATAACATGTGCCTCGCTTTGGCAGAGCTTTGAAATAATGTGAATGATTTAGAGTGCTTGAGTCTTTTAGCTGGGGGTCGTTGGAGAGCTTCGAGCGCCCACCATTTCCTTAGTCCCGCTGGGTTCTCCTGCGGGAATCTAGCCCTCTCAACCTGGAATAGATAAAAGTTCTGATTGACTGTAGTCTTAGAATGGGAGAATCAAATGATTTTATTTACTGTGATGGCATTTCTCTTCATTGGGACTTTAAACAGGCAGGTTCTAAATATGGACTAACATGTCCTCTCTTTTTCCTTCAATGAACAGGGGTCATTTAAGGTACAGATTTAGAACTATATTCTGCAGAATTTGGTAACTTTGATAATTCTGTAAATGCAGAATTAGATCAGATCTGATTAATTTGATAACCTAGGCTGTAGTGGAAAGAGCAGGCCCTTTGGTCTCAGTGAGGGAAACCCTGTAGCTTGTGCAAAAAGCAGATGTGTTCTAAGGATACAAGGCCGGCTCCTAGGAGCCAAGGACAGGGAGGACAGCCGGGCTCAGGAGGGTCTGTGTCTAGGACCTAGAAGCCCTAGGAACTGAAGTCACTCAGGCTGTGTCTCGAGGGCCACAGGGCCTCACCTCTACTTCTGCCTCTGCACCTGCTCCTTTTTTCTCTCTCAGCAGATTCTCTGCCTTTGCTTCTGTGTGACGCAGCCAAGCACAGCTGCTGGCTCTGGCTTTGTATCACCTCCAGGCCTGGCATCTGGTTTCCAAATTCCTGGGAGAATCTGGTTATCTCATCTTGAGTCAGATGACTGCTCCTGGTTTGTTCATTTATTTATTTAAAAAGTTTTCCTGAGCGCTGCCTCATATGGCTTAGTTGATTAGAGCACCCTCCCGTAACCAAGGGGTTGCAGGTTTGATTCCCAGTCAGGGCACACACCTAGGTTGTGGGTTCTATCCCCGGTCCAGGTGTGGGTGCATGTGACCCCTGCCTGAACACATGCAATCCTTGGTCCGGGTGTGTACAGGAAGCAGCCAATCAATGCTTCCCTCTCACATCAGTGTTTCTCTCTCTCTCTTCCCCCTCTCTAAAAGCAATGAAAAAATGTTCTTGGGTGAGGATTTAAAAAAACAAAATGTCTTTACTGAATGCCAGAAAGTGTTTTAGGCACAGGGAATGCAGCCTGCATCCTGCCTTCCTGGACTCCAAGTGTGTGTGTGGGGTGTGTGTGTGGGGGGGGTGTGTGTGTGTGTGGGGGGACTCATTCTTTGGGGACTGGGTTAAGAGTTACAATTTTCAGAGAAAGAGAAGTATGGCTTAGGATCCAGATAGATCTGGATTTGAATCCTGATTTCTCTCCTCACCAGCTCCACATGACCTTGGTCGTAACGGATTACCTTTCCCAGCCCCAGTTTTCTCATCAATGAAATGGGAATAATCCTTTCTGGGTAGTCATATGTATTAAAATGGAAGGGTAAAGTCATGAGTTCAGTGCCTGCCACACAGACTCAAAGCTGCACCCCTCCCTGGTTGGGACCCTGAGCAAATTGCTTAACCTGTTTTTTCACCTATAAAATGGGAAAGAGTGTCAGCTACCGCACGCACTCACTGTGAGGACCGACGCGTGCGAGGTGTGCCAGGGCGCTGGGCACGTGCGCACAGCAGACGTCAGTGCGGCTGCCGCTCCTCCTGCTCATTATTAGTCACGTTTTTTCTCTTTCTTCTAGTTCCCTTTTGGCCGACGCTTGCCATGCGACATCTACTGGCACGGTGTTTCATTTCACGACAGTGACATATACTCCGGTCAAGTGAACAAGTTCCCAGGTATCCACTGCTGCTGTCGGCGTGTCCAGGTGTTTCCAGGGCTGAGTCTGGGACGCGCCCGTCTTCAGAAGCAGGACATGCTTTGAGACCAGACGCGGGCCTCTCAACTGGGACTGGCTGCCACACGCTGCCGCGGTGCTGCCACGGTGGCAGGGGCCTTAACGAAGAGGGGTCAGGACTTGACCCACCCAGGGTTTAGAGATCGGAGGCTCAAAAACGTGAAGAGACGGGCTCTCCGGGTCTAACGGCCCTGCTGCAGGCGCGCGACTTTCACCTTGCAGCTTCGAGATGTAACACAGGGGAGTCGTGAGGGGACTGCATTCTCCCAATGAGAAAAAAAGGGCCACTTTACTTAAATAATTTACTGAAAGCAGTTCTAGGAATATGTCACAGAAACAGGTTCACAGTTTTCATTTTGTTTAAGCATCACACGTGAAGGTGCCGCTTTAAGCCACGTGCACCCACCCGCCTGGGAGCCAGTGTAGGTGGCAGAGAACCTCTGCTCTACCCAGGCCGTTGTCCCAGTGAGACTGACCGGCAGGAGGACTCCAGCCTGGGAAGGGGGCAGGGCTGACCTTTTAAGACACCCGCGCACCCCACTCCCAGCCTCCCCCTCTGCCTTTTCACTTTATTTTTAACCTCTGCTGCCCTCTTCTGCTGTGATTGCTGGTCCTTCTTTTTAATGGCAAAGTGAAGAGGGGTGGGTCCAGTGAGCGTTAGTGCTGGGGGAAGGGACATTGGAGAAGCGGGTCTGAGCACGGCCAAAGGGTCTTCCGCTAGTTCTCAGAAATTTCAACATACTCTTCAAAGTGTGTTATAATACAGTAATTTTTAAAAAGGTCATCACCCTGAACTCCATCCCTCATTTAACAAAACCACGATGCGGATGTTTCCATATTGCCTCCCAAACCTTAACCACGATTATGTATCATTTTTTCGTAGTTTCAGTCCGAATGTAGTTGCCTGATAGGAGGTGTTTTCTCTTGGCATTATACTGTGTACGCTTATTTTAAAAAGGAGAATCAATGTATTTTTTTTCCTTTGGCAGTCCGTGCTGCATCTGTAAGAAAACACCCCTCAGAACACCTGATATCCATACACTGGCTGGTTGTGCCCCATCTACCCGGAGTTTTCAACTGAGTGTGCAAATTGCCCCCGGCCACACGTGGCTCAGATTCACTTAGAAGGATACAGGGCAGGAGACAGGGCTTGCCCGCTGGTCAGTGCCAGGCCTCTCTCTCCAGTGGAGTCTTTGCAAGGGTTCCGGGGGCTGGTGTCTGTCCTCTCAGGTGTGAGCTCGGGTGCAAGGAGACAAGGCCCAGGTCGGTCCACATCAGTCTGTCTCAGCTGAGACAGTCCTCAGGAGCCAGTATGTGGTGGAGCTACTCTATAGCATGGCTTCCAGGGTCCCCGCCAGGGTCATGCTATGTGACAAGCATCACCACACTCAGGGAAAGCCCGGAGCTCTGGCTTCCTACCAGGTATTTATGCGGTTTGCCAATCAGGGGTCATTTTAACCGTATGCTTTGTTTTCTAGTAGCACAGCTAACTTTCCACTCTATTGGTTTCCAGGGGAACGGAGCCTGAAAATTAACCCAGGGTCGAGTTTGTCCTTAGAGAAAGAGGGAGGGTTTTGTTAAGGGACGAGGGCGGTGCTCGCAGCCAGGGATCTTGCGCACAGCTTCACGGGATGGCTGTTATTTTCTCTGTCTTGCTGCTCAGAAAAGGTGACTTTCTGAAGCCACTAAAGGACTCACTGGGACATCAGGAGAACATAATTTGAAAGAGAGCAACTCTTTGAATGAGGACAGAGTCCCTAAGATGTGGATCATCCAGTGAGGCTTCATTTACATTTTCCCCTTTGCCTGTGCCTCGTCTAATGGCCGAGAGAAGGAAGAGAGTCTAGCTGTGACTCTGCGTTCAGAGCACAAATTAGAAGTACAGGGAAAAACGCCCCCGCAGGACTGGTTTCGTGAAAGGTGACAGAGGAATATTCATCTCAAGGCAGCAAGTCCGTCCCATCCCATGTTCCTCCTGCTGGCAGTCAGAACATATAATTTCCACTTGACCAGCAGCAGCTAATTAGCTCTAGTGACACAGCAGGCCCTCGAACCCTTGGGCCCAGGAATGGTGCGGCCGTCCTCAGTGGCCATCCTCAGCGGCGGGCGAGCACAGGACAGCCTGTCCTTTGGCTCCAGTTTGTGCCCAGGCTTGTCTTCTGTCTCTCAGGCCCCGTTATTTAAAACGTGCATTTTGTATGCAGGGATGTTACTTGCATTGAGCCCCAGTGGACACGCCAGGCAAGTATAGTCACTTCCCACGCTGAGTGAATGGAAAACTTTCGGATATGCACATGGAAATAATTTATTTTGTTTGTGCCAGCACATTAGCATTCAGCCGCTTTTCAGTGGGCAATTTCCTTCCAATGTTATTGTATCTTAACCGATGAATTAAGATTTTCTATAAAAGTAATCAGATTTAGATGTGTCTCAAAGTCCAGAACTGTCAGTTCTTAGCTTACGGACAACAGCCTTTTGGTGAGTTTCAGGGTCTGAGATGCTGACAGCATGCGGTGGGTGGTGCCCGAGAGCCCACCCTGGGGAGGGGACTTTCTGTAAAGGGTGGGCGGGTCTAGGGAGGGACCCATGGGACAGCCATCTGGGACACAATGGTTTGGGCTGAAGACACACAGACAAGGAGAAAGGCATGTAGAGAGGGAAGTGTAATACAAAACACACGCTATGCCAGGGGAAGCTTGGGATGCCGGGGGAGTTTGGACCGAGGGCACGTGACCTCACCCAGATTTGCTTGGGGGACAGGCAGGGTGAGAGGTGCTGGGGGAGATTGGCATGCGAATGCTTGGAGCCTCCGGGGATGGATGGGACTGAACCTCATGCAAACAAGGGAGCAGAGCTGGTGCAAAGATGCAAACCAAGCATTCGGCCCACTCAGCTGAGGGCAAGTGGCCCATGATGGTTAGAAAGGGTCAAGTGTAATAGGCAGGGACAAAAGGTCATGGGAAGCTGCTGAGGAATTTTTAAGCCAGAGAGTGACATGGGACAGCTTGGGTTTTAGAAAGGTCAGCCAGAGCGGGTGCACTGGAGATGGGTAGGAGACCGAGAGACGAGGTGGAGAGAGAGCTAAGAGGCTGCTGCAGCATCCAAGCAAAGGTGAACTTGCTGGTCGTGATGGGATTGGAGAGAGGAGGATGGATCTGAATGTGTCATTTGCTGCTGGATGACTGTAATTTGTTTTTGTTATAAGTGATATTTGTGTTGAATAATGCTCTCAGTGCAGCTCAGGTTTTATTTTGTTCTTGGGAGTTTTTTTTTTTTTGTTTTTTTGATTGGTCAAGCCTGAGGATCAAGCTGTTATCCTCTGGGGTGGCTCCACATGGGATGAGACCCTCGAGGCCTGAGACTTTGGTGGAGCAGAAACAAGCCAGGCCCAGAGGAAGGGGCAGGGGGCAAGCTCTGGTGTGAGAAGCTCCAGCCTGATGAGGGGGTTTTCCCAGTCAAGAGGGGAACTGCCCTTGATGAGGACCCCAGGCAGGCAGCCAGGCTCCACTCACTCCAAAGTGAGTGGGCAAGCGAAGTCACAGGTAGGAGGAGCCCCGCCCTCAAAGGGTAGACATGGGGGAAGCAGGGAAGGAGCGTTGGCGAGAACAAGGCAGAGGCATTGCTAAGGCAGCCACTCAGGTACCGGGGATAAAAATCGGGTTTCCAAAATTTGGGGACAAAGCAGTGGAGCCTCAGAAAAACAGTTCAAATCCTCCTTATTTGATTGGACTACAAAGTTGGGGTCAAAGATTGCCTTGCTCCCAACCTTGAGGGGAGCTGGTGTTAGACCTAGAGCTTCCATCTCGTGTCAGATGGGTCCCAGACCCTGGGGCAGGGGTCACAGGGAGGGTCAGGCGCTGCAGACGCTTGGAGAAGAGAGGTAGAGTCTGGAGCTGGCAGATCCCGGCCATGACCTTCCCGTTCACATACTTACTTTGGGAACAGGGGCTCTGGCTCAGCTAGAAGGCCAGGTACTCTTGTCAGTGTCTTACTGAGAGCAGATGGCACGCCCCACATCTGTCTCTGAGCCCCTGCCAGAGGTGGGGATGCTGGTAGCTTCCTTGTGAGGTTCGGTGAAGGGTGGGAGACATTCTCCTGGGCAGCAGTGGGTGGCCACATGGCCAAGATGTGGTGGGGCAACAAATCTCTGGTGGGCAGCGGATTGGGGGAGGTCTGCACAGGTGCCTTCTGCAGACAGGTGTTCAGGTGGTGTTAGAGCTGAGCTGTTTACAGCTGGAAGTGTGTGGGAAAAGTAGCCACCAGCTTCTAGGGCTGCTTCTGAAGTTGGCTGTTTTCAGTAGAGAACAACCTGGAGACAGACACAAAGGTAACCTTGGAAACGGATCTGTTAGTTTGTGTGGGGCCCGCTGATCCACACTGAGAAAGGAGCAATTGCTGATGATGAGCACATGGATGATGAGTGTTCACTTAATTCGCTGGACCTTGATTTTCACGGAGCTTTTCTGGAACATTCAGATTGCACCCCTGTTCCCACAGCGCTTCTGTCTGTGCGGTGTGCGTCCTTCTGACCCGCTGAGGGGTTTCGGGAGCTTCCCCTGTCACAGCCCCACTGAAGTACAGAAACCTCAGCGCTCTGGTCAGGAGGCAGCGTCTGTTTGGTGTGAGGTCCTGTATTGCAGTTAGTGCTGCAAGTTTCTAGTTTAAAACTATAATTAACATCCTTGCCAGGCGAAGTAAAAAGTTTCCAAGAAAGTTGGAAGTGTGTTTTTGTGTGCTTTTCGTTCAGCCCCAGTGTTTATAACTCCAAATTTCTAATTTCACAGGGGAATAAAAAGGAATAGCTATAATTTTCCCAACCCATTCTTATTTCTTGGGAAGCTCAGAATGGTGCCTTCAGCGAGCTTATTATTTTTTTTTTTTTTAGTAACATCGAAGAGTCCACAGGAGAGCATAGCTTATTAGTACTTTTTAAGCTCCTTTACTGCTTACTTAATCCTTCTCTATGCCCTTCTAAGTAAGAACTAAGAACCAGGGCATTGACAATCTTGAAGTTATTGCTCTCTGAAGTGTGCCGAGGGAAGCAAGAGTAGGCTAGTAAAACCTTCATTCTCGCATGTTTGCCCTTTGCTTCTGAACAGGGACGTTTAGAGAAACCTCGTTCACCCTTATTGCGCCCATTTGGGAGGTGTGATAATTCGGGCATGCAGGCTGACAGGAAACTTTGTTCTTTCTGTTAAAAATACCTTTGCTAAGCAGATTTCCGGTGTCGGTGATGGGGCTCCTTCAGGGCGAAAGCTGCGCTCAGTCTCGGTTTTTAGCGGTGATAGTTGCTCTAACAAAGGAGCATGCTGTAATGTACAATGAATTACTTAACATTTGCCAAGGTAAACACTCAGTGTTTTCTCTTGTCAGAGTTACTAAAGCTATGACCAGAAAAAAAAGTCCCCCATTCTTTTCAGATGTTTTCCAGGTGAGGCATTTCAGTCCCCTCTGGATAAATTGGTGAGATCTGATCCGAGTCTGTGCCGATACTTAGAGCTGAAGGGCTCCCACGGATTCTGTTCCCCGCCCCCCCCCCGAGACTATAAATGATGCTGTGATATCTTTTCCAGTTCCTGTCCCCATTTCAAAGAGGCAGATTTGATGTGGAAAGGAGTATATTTTTCCATTTTATACCTTTAATACTCATAAAAGGTTAAACCAAAGCAACTTAATTAAGCTTCTCATAATGTAAGCAGAATCCACTAGATAATATTCTCTAAGCTGTAAAATGGAAGGAGTCCCAGAAATATGTATGGTGGCCCCAAATTTTAAAAAAGGATATGAAATTTTAAATACGAGATGTAATGCTTCTCTTCATTCATTGTCTAGGGAGCTGACAAAGAATGGAATAATAAGCTAGGTGGAAACTCATTCCTTCAAATTGATGTCTCATTTTTATAGGGAAAAAAATTCACCTATTACCTCAAGTTTTTCATTGATTTGGTAGGTCTTTCCAGACCACGAGTCACCCCTGTGGGGAGCAACTCACACCTTTTTCTGATCCTGAATAAGTGAATATGTCGCTAGGGTGGTTGTGGAAGTCCCACGTGATGGCCGTTTCACAGCTGGCGGCCCGTGGGGTGAGCCTCACCGCTTCTCCCCCCACAGGCATGACGGAGATGGTGCGGAAAATCACTCTGAGCAGAGCCGTGAGGATCATGCAGAGCCTCTTCCCCGAGGAGTACAACTTCTACCCTCGCTCCTGGGTTCTGCCCGACGAGTTCCAGCTCTTTGCCGCTCAGGTACATGCCGCTCCATCCCTGTGGCCCGGGAATTGTACTGTGCTTGCAACTGTGTCCTGGGCGCTGGGGCGAGGGGTCCCCGGGAAGCTGAGGCTGGCCCAGGGAGTGTTTGACGGGGCACCGTAGGCGTTGGCAGCCATCACGTCAGATTGCAGAGCTGAGCAGGAAAGGTGACAGGTCGGTGAACTGAAGAAGTGGGTGTTGCCATGAGGAGACAGTTTGGACGCTGACATTGGAGCTGCATCCCAGGGTCAGTGTTTGGGAAGCCAAGGAGACAGAGCTGGGACAGGTGGCTGAGCCCACAAGAGGACTGGGACCAAACAGGTGAATCTGGAGGCGTGGTCTCCCCAGCATCACATGGTGTGAAAGAGGGAGGTAGGGCTCCATCTCAGGGCCAGGGGCTAGGTCTACAAACCGTGGGACGGGGGACCCTTTCAAGTGTCCTGCTTTAAATTTATTCCAGAATCAATTTTCAAGCCACCCATTCCATACCACAGCAATATATCTGAGCATGAAATACTTTGGATATTTCACCATAATTGTGAAACAGAACCAGCGGGGAAGCTGAATTTGGAATTGTCATTGTGGCTAGTCTTTCAATGGTTGCAGTTAGGATTGTTTCAAAGCCTTTGTCAGCAGGCTCCACGGCCCATCTCCTGCCTCTGAGGGCAGCAACAAGTACCTGCCTAACCACGGTACAGGTGATCCCATTGACCGGTCCTGCTGGGTTCTGTGCATTGTGCTGCAAGAATGACATTATTTCTTCTAGTCCTCACAGTAAAGTTGATTGTATCGATATTATCCCCATTTTATGGATGAGGAAACTGAGGTTTTGAGAAACTAAGCAACTTGTTTGAGGAGTAGGATTTAAACTTAGAGCTGATTTCAAGGCCTGTGTTTTTATAGTCTGTTTTATTGCCTGCAGGTTATTTTGGGTTTTAATAGTAAATCATGAAACTTGTAATAAAATTATAACTTGTAAGGCACCAAAAGAGCTTGAAGTGGTAATTTTTGAAAGGAAGCTCTTGATGGGATGATGTCATATGGGTCTATTCATCTCCCAAAGTTCATCAGAGCATTAACTTAAAATGAATGCACTTTATTATATGCAAATTATCTTTCAATTAAGTTAATTTTTAAAAATAAAATAAACTGTCAGCTGCTCCCCATACTGACCCCTCAATTTCCTACTTGTGTGGTTCTGCTCCCACCTTCCCTTCCCATTTCCGCAAGTCTTTCTCTGACAATTTTGCAAGGCTGAATTTAAATGGGATTCCACCATGCCTTCGAAATCAGGTAAATGAGAAGTGTGTCTCCATCATTTCCCAAAAGTTCCTCTGGGCCTCTTTGCAGCCACTCTGCTCAGCCCCCGACCCAAGTGGCTGCTGGTCTGCATCCTCATCGCAGGTTAGTTCGGCCTGTTCAGGAAATTCATGTACACGGAGTCCTCTAGTACGTACTTTTCTGAGTCTTCTTTTTTCCTTCAGAATTATGTTTTTGAGATTCACCCATGTTCGTTGGGCTTGTCGGAGTTGGTATTTTTTTGGTAAGAAGTGTTCCGTTGTATGACCATACCACAGATTGTTTATCCATTCCCCCACCGATGGGCATTAGGGTCATTTCCGGTTTGGGGATATCATCAATAAAGCTGCCCGGACTAACCGTGTACGTAAGAACTGGGGCAGGAGGGAGAGTGTTGAGCGTGAAGTGGGTGTATGTGTGACTTTGTAAGAAGTGGCCGGGCTGTTTTCCAGCGTGGTGGTGACACTTCGCGCTGCCACGGGCAGCGTGCGGGAGGGCTGCTTGTCCCGCGCCAGGGCCGGTCTTCGGTTCTGTTAGTCTTTTGAATTTTAGACATTCTGGGAGGCGTGTAGTTGCAGCTCTTTATGGTTTTAATTTATAACCTCCCCGATGGCTAGATGTTGAGCACCTTTTCCTATGCTTTTTGGCTGTCTGGATATTTCTTGTTAAGCGTCTATTCAAAATTTTTGTTCATTTTTATTAGTATTTTAATGCTAAGTTGTAAGTTCTTTGTATGCTCTGTGTACAAGACTTTTGTGTGTGTGTCATGATGTATTTGTATATGTGTTGTGATATTCCCCCCACTTTTCAGTCTTAACTTTGAATTTTCATTCTTAACTGTCATTTGAAGAGCGAAAGTTATTAATTTTGATGAAGTTTAATTTATCATTTTTAATAGTTTGTGCTTTTGTGTAATATCCAAGACATCTTTGCCTAATTAAAGGTGATGGAGATTCTATGCTTTTTTTTTTTTCCTAGAAGCTTTACATTGAGCTCTAAGACCCATTTCAAGTTAGTTTTTGTGTACGGTATGAGATTGGGGTCGAGATTTGCTTTTTTCTATGTGGATATTCCGGTTTCAGCACCTTTTGTTGAAATGGTCGCCATTCCTCTGTTGAGTTACCTTGGCATCTTTGTGGCAAATCAGTGGGCCATGCCTGTTTTGGCCTGTTTATAGATTCCGCTTCGTTCCACTCCTCTGTGTGTTTACGCATCTGCTCGTGAGGCCTCGGGCTTTGTAGTCGGTCTTGAAATCAGCAGCGCCAGACTTTCTGCTTAGTTTATCCTCAGAATCATCTGGCCACGACAGGCCTTTTGTATTTCCAGACCGATTTTCCGATCAGTCCGTTCCATGTCCACAAAGACACCCGCTGGGATGTTGGATCTGCGGCTCGGTTTGGGGACAGTGGACATCCTAGCAGTGGCGAGTTAGAGCCGCGATTTTCTCTCTTTATTTAGGACATCCTTGTTTATCTCAGCAGTGTTTTATAGTTTTCCCCCTGTGTGCTTTCCTCTTATGCTACTGCAAATGATATTTTTGAATTCCATTTTCCTATCGTTTGTTGCTAGTTCTAGACATCCAAAATTTTTAATTTTGAGCTTGTACCATGGGGTCTTGCTGGATTCCCTTATTAGTTCTAGAAGTTCTTTTTTGGTAGAGTTGTTAGGATTTTCTGTGTGTACAATTAATTCGTCTGTGAATAAATATGTTATTTCTTCCTTTGTACTCTATGTGCCTTTCATTTCTTTTTCTCATCAAACTGCACTGGGCCAGGACCTGTATGCAATGTGGGACAGGAGTGACTAGACTGGACGTCCGTGCCTCGTTTCCAGTCTCAGGGGGAGAGCATACAGCCTTTCACTGTTCATATGGTGTTAACCAGAGGTTGTGCGTCGATGCCCTTTATTAGGTGGGTGAAGGTGTGTCTTGTATAGTTTGCAGAAAGTTTTTCATCATGAATGGGTGCTTAATTTTGTCAAATGTCTTTCTGTATCTGTTAAGATGTTATGAGTTTTTTCTTTATTTTGGTAATATGAGGAATCACACTGATTAATTTTTTAAATGTTTAACTAAGCTTGCATTCCTGACATAAACCCTGCTTGGTTCTAATGTATTATTGTTTTTATATGCTGCTAAACTGTACTTGCTGATATTTTGTTAGGAATTGTGTCTTCGGTGCCTTCGATTGTCAGAGAGGTTGACATTTCATGTCTTTATTTGGTTTGGTATCAGGCAAGCTTTATTAAAGGAGTTGGCAGATGCTGCTTCTATTTTTTGAAGATTTTATATAACATTGGTATTATTTCTTTCTTAACTGTTTGATGGAATTCACTATTGAAGGTCTTTGGGCATGGATTGTCTTTCTGAGAATATGTTAAGTTTGATTTTTAAAAATATAGGTAATTTGTCTTTCAAGGAACTGGTTTGTTTCATAGAAGTTGTCAAATCTGCTGAAATAAAAATTTTAAAAATAGCATTTCCTTATTTTTAACATCTGTGAGATATGTATCATTGCTGATATTGATAACTCATGTTTACTTTTTTCATGATCAGTCTAGCTAGAAGTTATTAATTTTTTGCTTTTTTAAAAAAAACCAATTTATGATTTTATTATTTTTCTCTTTTGTTTGTTCATTTTCTATATCATTGATTTCTAATTTTCATTATTTCTACTTCTTTTGGGTTTACTCTTCTTTCCTTTCTAAAATAAAAGGCTATTTTAAAAAGGAACCTAAGTTCACTGATTTTGAACATGAAAGCAATACATTTCCCTCTAAGGACTCCTTGCTCTCTCATTGTAAGTGTGTAGAAATGCAATTGATTCTCATATATGAATCTTGTATCCTGCAACCTTGCTCACCTCTGCTAATAGTTCCAGTAGCCTATTTTGTAGGTTCCATAGGATTTTCTATATAGACTATCATGTTCTCTGAGAATAGGATAGCTTTGTATCTCGCTTTCCAGTCAGCCCTTTATTTTTTTTTTCTTGCCTTATTGTACTGGCTAGAGCCATTGTGAAATGATATCTGAACAAAAGACAGGCTAAGGGTTGTATTAAGACATTAAGACAGGAGTGTCAGGGAGAGAGGGAGATATGAGAGGCACATTTAGAAGGTGGAATCCAAGGCCAAAAACATCCCCAGACCGGAGAGGGGATGCTTTCAGGAATCTGGTGGGGATGCTGTGGCCAAGACGGGAAGCCCCAGAGAAGGGGTAGGTTTAGTGGATAAGCCAGTGCTTGTTGCTTAACTGTTAGGTTTCTGATTTTAGCTGTTAAGAGAGATTCTTTGTTGCCAGTAAAAGGGGCGGGGGATTAGCAACTGCTCCCTCTCTTCCTATTGTAGCATTCTAAGACCTCAAGTGGCGAAGCCCATTTGCCTGATGCTGAAGGTAGGTGGAACTGGATAGTTCCCGAATGTAAAGGAGGATTTCTTTGTCTCTGAAATGACAGTACCTGCTGATTCAGGGGCTGGGACAGGCAGAATGGGACCATGAACACCCTGGTACCATCACTCAGTCCTCATGGTATCTTGGGTAAGTCCCTTCTCCTCTCAGCCCCATTTCTCCATCTGTTAAGTGGGGAACTGCTTATAACCTCAGGGTGATTGCAGGCATCCAGTGAGTATTTGATGATGAGATGCTTTATTAGCTGCAACTTTGATTTTTTTTTTTAAATGGCCTTCTTATTTTTAATATCTCCTTTGTTTTAATACAAAACAACACTTTCACTTGCACATTAAGAATTCAAACATAGCAATGTGTAATGTAAAAAGTAAAAGAAATGTCCCCATGCCTCAGAAATTACTGGTCACTTCAGGGTTTATTTTTCCTGTTTTGTGTGTGTGTGTGTGTGTGTGTGTGTGTGTACACAAAGATGCACTGGAACACACAACACACACAGCTTTTTTTTCTCTAAAAAATGGTGTTTTACTCTACAGTTTTTACCCTCTTTTCCCCACTGCATATATTTTAGACATCTTTCCACGTTAGCGTGGTATAGTAGCAGTCCATTGTATGAATGTGCCGTGACTTTTAAACTCACCTCTCCACTGATGGGCATTTGGGTAGTTCTCATGTTTCTTGGTTCCATAAAGAATGCTGTTGGGCGTACCCTGATATAAGTATCCTTCTACGCTTGCGCCAGCATTCCCTTCAGAGAGACCTCTCCAGGTGGAATTCCTGTATGTACATTTTGATGGGCAAGCCACACCCAGGGCTTCAGGGAAATGCTGCCCGTAAGTGGGAGGGAGGACGGCCTCGCCAGAGCCAGGGCTGTGCGCCCTCAGCGCAGCGTGTGGGCTTTGCTGCCTGATTCTTGGTAACGGCAGGAGGAGGTCTGAGTAGCTGTAAAACATTCTAGAACCTGACACTCTGTGGGTATTTTATTTCTCCCGTTAACAAGGATTAAATTTACTTTGTTAAGAAAGGGGGAGGTGCCCACACCCCCCTGCTATAACCATTTGCAAAACTGGTACCCAGATCTGATCAGCAGGTGGCGCTAGGAGGAAGCCAGTGGGGTTCTCAGTGGAAATTTTTGTGACAACTGGAGGAGGGTGCAGGCTTCCTTCCCAGTTTTAGCAGATGGCCAATAAAAAAAATTCCTTGGAGTTTATTTTGCATATGGTCTCCCATCTGGGTATTTGAGAAAAGTACAGTTTTGTTATCAAAACAGTATTTATTATGGTGAAGGAGTTTATATTTCATAGCAGAAGAACTTTTTAGTGAATAAAGCCAAAAAGCTGTTCAATAAGGTTTTGCAGCTTCTTGGAGGGAACCAGCAAGCATGGGGTTCTTCCATTTTCCTCTCCAGTTACCCTCCTAACTTAGCTTTTATTGATTCAGCTCCTCAAGGCTGAATGAAATGCATTATGTGCAAAATCCCCAGAGAACGATGTTCTCCGCTGGGTGTAGGAACTAGGAAAATGTGGACTTATAAGTAGGTCAGAGTCGAAGCAGAAAGAGAACCTGCAAAGCGATGCATATGTTCCTCGTCCCGATCCCACGCCTTTCCAACAGGCTTCTGGCGGGTTAACTGTTTGCATCATTTTCCTTCATCTAGACAATGTGCTGGTTCGGCTGACCTCGGGTTACCCCATGGTTGAAGTTCACCCAAAGGGTGAAGTTTAGGCTCCTACACAGGCCTTGGCGAGCCCTTGCTGGCCTCTGCAGCCTCAGCACCCACCGTGTGTCTGCAGCCTCTTCCTCTGGGACCCTACCCTGTCCAACTCTTTTTGGTCCTCAGCGCGCCTCTGCCGCCCCTCCCCTTCGGCCTGGCGCGCTCCTCACCGGCATCCTTTGTGGCCCTCTCAACCTCCCAGGCTGCCTTCTGTCACCTGACCAGTTTTGCTGATTCTTCCGACCCCTGCTTATCCTTTACTTTCTCGGTAAAACCTACCCTGCCCCCCTCACACACACACTGGGGGGCACTTTGTTTCTCTCCCTTCATGGTACCCAAGTCTGTCACACTGTTTAGCGACTCGCGTTTATTTCTTTCTCTCCTGCTCTGAGATCCGCGAGGGCAGCGAGGGCCTGGACCGGCCTTATTCATCATTGTATCCCCAGTGCTCATCCCAGTGCCTGGCGCACAGCGGGAAGTCCAGTGTATTTGCCAAATTGAATTGCAAATGAATATGCAGGTGCTATGGTTGAAAATTTTGTCTCTTGTAAGTTTAGCCCTCAAAAGTTACTTTCTTTTCCAAGGCCATGGGAATTAGCCTGACCCTGTCACTTTGAAGGGGCATGGGCCACACCTGGGCTGTGAGAAACTTAACCAAAGTAATGCCATCTGATGAGATGGTGCTCCAGCTGCTGGCCTTTCCCAGCGATCCCAGCCTCCACTCCACATGGAGCCCTTACAGGCGCCGCAGCAGACTTGGGAGCCGTAGTGGAGACCAGATGCCTTCTGTGCTGCAGTGTGGCGCCCCTGGAGGCCAGCACCGTGGCCCGGGGTTCTGGTGCATAACCAGTGGAAGACTGAAGACAGAGTGAGGGGACTCCAGCTGTCAGAAGGCAGATGATTCAGAGCTGCTGGCGGAGACGCTGCAGGAGCCATGGTTTCGCCTCCCCATCTGCTTCAAGTTTTATTGCCTTTGTTGCCAAAAATAGAACTTCACCTCCTGCTTAGATATATCATATTGTTCTTGTGCCCCATGCTTAACAGCTCAATTTGTTTACTGGAAAAATGGTATCATCCAAAACTCAAGATGCTGCTCCTCTCTGGAAAAGCATACTTAGGTCTATTCATTAGGAGGTCCTTTTAAATAGCCCAAATGACAACTGGCATCTGTGCAGGGCTTGGCAGTTCGCCATGTGCTCTTTATGGGCATGGCCTCTGCTCCCCTCCCTCAGTTGTCATTACCGCCAATGCACGGGTGAGAAGACAGGGGTCCGGAGTCAAAGGTACTTGCTCGTGGTTACAGGTTACCCACGACTGCACCACGGCTAGTGCCCTCAGATCTCAGACTGGGTTTCGTTCAGACATTGCCTGAGACCCACAAAGTGCCAGGTGCTGAGGGTGTGGGACCAGTTCGAGGTGTCCTTGCCCGGTGCAGCACTCAGTGTGAGTGGAACACTGGACCAGGGTCAGGAGACCTGCTGCAGCCCTGGCCTCACCCCTTTCCCCCAGCTCTCTCAAGATGTAATTGCAATATAATGTGATATATTTTTAAGGTTTACATCACAATGATTTGATATACATACTTATATAGCAAAGTGATTATAACAGGGAGGTCAGTGAGCACATCCATCATTTCACATGATTCCAGTTGTTTTTTGTGGCGAGACCATTTAAGATCGACTTTATTAGCAACTTTCCAGTGTGTAAAACAGCACCGTGAACTGCAGTCACCTCGCTGCATGTGGGACCCCCGGAGAGCTCGCCTTGTAATGGAAAGTCTGTACCTTGTCCGACGTCTCCCCTGTCCCTCATCCTTCAGCCCCTGGCAGCCACCGTTCTGCTGTTTCTGTGGGTTCCGCTGCTTTTTTGATTTTGTGCATACATGATGTCAGACTGCGTTTGTCATTTTCTGATACATTTCACTTCGCACAATGCCCTTGAGATCTACTCACGTTGTCGTGAATGGCAGGATCTCCTTTTTGTGGCTGAGTAATATTCCTGTGTGTGCATAACATTTTCATTGTCTGTTCCTCTGTCGATGGACATGCAGATGTCGCCACATGTTGGATGTTGTGAGAAAATGCTGTGGCGAACCTGGGGATGCAGGTATTTCTTAGAGAGAATGGTTTCATTCTCTTTGTGTAGAAAACCACAAGTGGGCTTGCTGGGTCCGATGGCAGCTGTGTTTTTAATTTTTTCGAGGTGGCCCTACACTCTTTTACACAGTGACTGCACTGACTTCCATCCACATCATTAGGTGGGACGTGACATCTCGTGGTTTCGATTCCCATTTCCCCGATGACTGGTGATGCTGAGCATCTTTTTACGTGCACGTCGGCCATTTGTATGTTTTCTCCGTTTGGGTCCTCTGCTCGTTTTCAAATTACATTGTTATCGTTATCTGTTATTGAGTTGGATGAGTTTCTTACACCATTTAATAGTAATCCCTTATCAGGTATATGGTTTGCAAATATCTTCTCTCTCATTTTGAGGGTTGCCTCTTCATTTTGTTGATTTTTAATTTTTTTGCTGTGTAGGCGCTCTTCAGTTTGGTGTGTTCCCACCTGTTGGTTTTTTCTGTTGCTCATGCTTTTGGTGTCGTATCCTGCTGCCACTGCTTAGCAGGACGTGGCCCCCTGGCCAAGCTGTCTACCACCCCGACCCCCCCACCCCAGGCTTCAGTGCTGCTTCTGCAGGATGAGAAGGTTGCAAAACACCACCCAGGCTCCTTCCTTTTGTGATTCTGTGAGTCTGGCTTTCCTGGACTTCCATAATACTCCCTGCTGGAGCTAAAATTCTGTGTAAATTTCTGCCGCCAAGGTTTCACTTGGAGCACAAAGGGCCTTATGTAATCAATTATCTTCTTGCAAATCCTGGGTCAGTACAGTCCTGGGCTTAGGGAAGCGCTGGTAATGGAGGCTGTGCTACAGGTGCTTCTGGAACCGCACGGGGGAGAGGGGACGGCACAGGGCCCGGCCAGCTCCCCGCCTCGGTCTCACCCCTCCCAGGAGGTCTGCAGAAGCTGTGTCTGCCCATTCTGTTCCGGGTAGCCCTGGCGGGTGGTTGGCTGAGGCTCGTGCATCCTACCCAAAACATCCTTCCCGTTGGTTCCCTCAAAAGCCCATTCAGAAAGACTCACTTCTGCCCAAGTTCGCACACCTCTGTTTCTCCTGCCAGGGACTCCCTTCCTGCACTTGTGCACCTGACAAACTCTTCCTGAGCCTCCCTGTGCCAGAGTTGATGCCTCCAAATCTGGGAAGGCCTTTTCTGATACCCCTCTCCCACCCCCCTCCCACCCACTGTCCTGCCGCCCAGACCCATCCCATGGACAGTCCCTCTGGGCCCCCTTCTGTGCTCTCCCTCAGTTGCAGGACCCCCAAACACGGCGTTCTGTGGCAGTGCTCTGGTCGGCAGATAGTGAGGCAGGGGAGTGGGGTCATTAAAACCCAGGTTAAAATGTTCTCTTCACCATTTTCTATGCATGCACTTAATTGTTCTGAGCCTCACTTTCCTCACCTGTAGCACCACAGGGATGCTGTGAGAAGCGTACCGCATCCCCTCAGCGAACGGGCATGTACTTAACCTTCTGTCCGTTCTACCCTGGGGAGCTGGGAGATTCACATCCCTCTTCCCAGGGCCCTGCACAAGGGGGACTCCCAGGCACCTGTGTGTGAAATGAAGGAATACGGAAAGAGGTTTGGGGGTCTTTGATGGAAATTTAATCTGGAGCTAGGAATGCTTACACAAAGCATTCTGGGTGTTCCTGGCTTATTGGAAATGGACTTATTTTAATTTTTAATAAAAATCTAATCTTGAAACGATCTCATTATTTGGTAATAGATCATTTAGGAGAGGAAAGGAGCTGAGACTTCTCTTCAACGGACTGGCCTCCCAGCTCGGCTTCAACTTTTTCCCCTTAGATCCCCCCATCCCCCGCCCCCTGAGGCAGCCTAGTGCACTAATACTCTTAAGAGTAGAGATTCTATTGTTTAATTTTCTACACTTCAATTTGGCCCCCGATACACTTAGTGTTTTAAATCACAACTATTATAATCGTGCCGCTTCGCAGCGCCGCCTTTGTGTGTGGAGTTTGGAGATAAATGCCGTCGTCGGAGAGCCGCAGCCTCAGCTGGCCTCCTCCCTCCCTAATGGCAAGCGTTCGGAGAGGAGAAGTGGAAGAGGTAAACATTTTTCTGGGGAACTTTCAAAGGTCAAGAAAGCCCTGCTTTCCAAAGTGAGGAAAAGGTCATCTTTCACCCTTCAATTTTTGTCCTTTCATTTCATTTTGCAAAAGTTCTTTGTGATGTCGCGTTCGTCACTCGAGTAGAGGTGCCTAATTTTCTGCGAGAAAATGGTGGGCCCAATCTCGAGTTCAGTGCCTATTTCAAAGGGAAATTATGAAAATTGCTCTGCCCGCACCTTCTTTCCTCATCTCCAAAGAAATGAAGAAATCTCTCCTACTCCACGTCTTGTTCGGCTTCTTTCCTGTGTAATTGCTCCGTGGAGGAGTCCTAATGGAAGGTGACGAGAAGGCGCAATTTGGTTTTAGAAAGATGCTGTAATCCGATTCTCCAGCCTCGTTAATGAAATGATTCCCTTGTCCTTGCCTGTCTCCTAACCACGCTCTCCCCTCCCCCTCCTCCTGAAATTAACCCCACATGGTCTCCAGATGACTGAGGATAGAAGGGTTTGTTTGGCTGGGACAGATCTAATAACACTGCTTTTCTATTCTTTTAGAGCCAGTGGCTGTCTTCTGTTTCCTCCTGACTTTGTGCTTCGTCGTAATTTCAGACTTACTGAAAAGCTGTAAGAGTAACTTTACAATTTCTGCACATCCTTCGCTCAGATAACCCCGCCTGTTAACACTTTACCACTTTTGCGCTCCCTCTCTCTTTCTCCTTTTTGAGAGTAAGTTGCATGCCCCATGCCTTTTCTGCCCTAAACACTCGGTGTGTATCTCCTAGTTAATTTCTCTTACGGCCACAGTGTGATTGTCAAAATCATGAACTTAACATTGATCGATACTGTTTTCTAACTTAGTAACATTCAGAGCTTATTCAGTTGTTGACGGTGGTCCCAGTGAGGCCTAACGGGAAAGGCCCGGCCGTGTCCTCTGCCCAGTCACTGTGTCCCTTTGGTCCCCTTTAATCCCGAAGAGCTTCTAGTCCGTCTTCATGTTTCACGCCATCGGTATTTCTGATGAGCACAGGCTGTTTAGCAGACTGCCCCTCAGTTTGGGTTCGTCGGGGTTCCCTCCTCGTTAGATTCAGGATGTGCACTTTCGGCAGGAAGAGCGCAGGAGCTGGGTTGTGCTCTTCTCAGAGGCCTCATCTCTGGGGGCACACGATGTCGATGTGTCGTATTACCTGTGACGGTAACTTGAATCATTTGGTCAGGGCAGTGTCTGCCAGATTTCCCCTGAAAAGTGACTGTTTCCCCCTTAGTATCTTGAGGGAAGATACTTTAGGATGACATAACATCCTGTTACCCCTCAAACTTTCACCCTCTAGCTCTGACCTCGGTGGATAACTCTCACCTGAATCCGTTATTCTGATGGCCACTAAATGATGACCAATTCTACCATTCCTTCTGTGTTTGTGAGCTGAGTTTCTACTGCAAGGAAGAACTTGGCCTTTTCATTTATTTATCTACACCCGCACGTTAGTGTGGACTCATGGATTCTTATTTTATTCAGTGGGTTATAATCTCTTACTATCATTATTTGTCTGAAGCCCAGATGACCCAAGACTCGGCCAGTGGAGCCCGGCATCCTTCCAGCAGTTCCCATGGCTCCCTGAGCCCTCTGCTCTGCCGCAGCGAGGTGCTCCGGGCTTTCCCCATGTCCTCCCTGCACCTGCCTTGCCATCAGCCAGCTTTACAGGAGGCCCTGCTGTTGTTCTGGTGGCTGTTAAGTGCGCTTGCTGCTACAGGGGTGTGTTCCAGGGCCCTCCCCCTTTCACAAAAACTTTTTGTGACATTCTCTTTACCATCCTGGAATGAAATGTTGTCAAGCTTCATACATGGTTCTTAAAAAAAAAACAAACAACTAATGTTTTTTAAAGGAGAAAAATAAGGAACAATTCTTTTTTATTTGTTTATTTGTTTTTTTAATTATATTTTATTGATTATGCTATTACAGTTGTCCCATTTTCCCCCCTTCATTACCCTCCACCCTGCACACCACCTCCCACCCACATTCCCCCCTTTAGTTCATGTCCATGTGTCATAAGTTCTTTAGCTTCTACATTTCCCACACTATTCTTGCCCTCCCCCTGTCTATTTTCTACCTACCATCTATGCTACTTGTTCTATGTACCTTGTCCCCCTCTCTCCTCCTCCCACTCCCCTATTGCTAACCCTCCATGTGATCTCCATTTCTGTGTTTCTGCTCCTGTTGTAGTGGTTTGCTTAGTTG